>JAUPFM010000115.1:0-100000 GCA_033026295.1 Channa striata
CAAACCTGCCCTGTGGAGCGAAAGCGTGCGCATTCTGCGAACCAAGCGTGCCCTCGCAGCTTTCGCCGATGGCGTGACTACCAACCCGACGTAGAATGCTATGATTCTGACATAGGCTACTACGAACCTGACACGGAACGCCACGAGTTTGAGGCGAGATACCGCGGCGCTGGACTCTGGGGAACGAGGATGTCCAACTGGAGAGCGCGCGCAGAGGATGAGGGGCGCGGCGTCCCTGCGGACCGCAGAACACGCCGATGACACTTTGCAGCAACGCGAACACAAGGACTCGACCTCGCGGCGTCAGTGGACCGCTCCAAGAGGACTCTATCCAATCTGGAGCCGATAAAACAGAAGGGAGAGAAGTAGGAGGGCATGGCATTCACTGATCGTACTGGAAGAAGGAGAGTAATAGTTTGCATTAAAAAAAAGAAAAGCTGTGCTACATCGTCTGGTATGATATTTCCACTCAGTGCTAACGTTAGCTAAACCTCTAACACGTCTGCTTTCTGTAAACCACATCATCAAAGCTACGGGTTTAAGATTGTCAGTGTCCGAACATTGTGTTGGACCGAATCGCTTGACTAGCAAAACCATGTGTCTGTATCTGTCTGTTTATGCTTTTCAAATAAAAAAAGAGACACACAAAGTGACTATCACACGTATTTTATTATGCACGTCAACGTATCCTCCGAAACGACCCGTGCTCTGGAGCATATCTGGTGATTATGTAGTATACACAGTATGAGGTCGCACCACGGCTCCATCTAGCCGGGCCCGAACCATGAGTGAGTCGACTTCAATCACATCAGCGGTCCTAAACCGGCCGAGGGAAAACGGTGACCCAACGCCAAATCGCGACGCGTCGGAAATCGACGAGGAACTCGATTCTGACGATGAAGTGCTGTACGTCGATACCAACGAAAACAAAAACTCGAAATGAAATTCAATCCCTTGAGAGGCATCCACACCGAAATACACTGCATGGGTCTGGGGCGAGGGACGACAACGACCTGGAGGACGGAATGAAGGGATGGCGAGGAAAGTGCTACGGCTTGGCTTTCAGGCCTGTGCCGCTGGGGCCGCCGTGCAAGGCGGTGTCCGTGCAAGGGGACGGCAACTGCCTGTTCAGAGCGATCAGCTCACGCGCTCTGCTGCGACGAGGCGTATCACCCGACATCAGACGGAAGTGCGCCAGTGAACTAATGAGATGGGGCAACGTGAGGAACAGCGGCAAAGCCTGGGTGCTCCCTGAGGGCTTTGACACCGCGGCCGACTACGTGCGGACGAGGCGCGTGGACGAGTCTGGCACCTGGGGCACCGAGGTCGAGATCTCGGCGCTGGCGATTCACTTCGGGCTGCCGATATACACGTACTACAGAGGGAAGTGGCTCGTCTACAAGCCCGACATCCCCGAGCCGATAGTTTACAACGAGTGGGAACGGTACCTCGCGTCACGAGCTTTACCGCGGCAGGGGATATACCTAGTGAACGAGGGCGCCCACTACCAACCGGTGGTCTGCGTGAAAGCGCAAGGCTCGTCCGACTGCTACGGGTTTTGCAAGCACACAACTCTACCCAGGGGAGCGACCCGTTGCTCATATTGCGCTACGCAGGACTATTACAAGGAGTGCACGCGAGGCCGCAGGCGCAAACGGCACGGAGGTCGCGGTCGCGAAACAAAGCTAAACACGAAATGCGACCGTCGCCAAATAGGCGAACGCGACAACGCGGAGCAAGACGCGGAGTCGTACAGCCCTTCAACCCCCTGGGTGGACGAGGATCAGTCTGACCGCGAGGCGCGTTCGGTCGCCTCGGGAGCGTCGCGAAATCAGCACGAACCGCACGCCTTCACTCACGCCGCCGGAGAAGAAGACACCGACATCGAGATCCACTGGGTACACATCTTGCATTCGTGGAAAAAGTTCCTAGAATGGTTAGGTGACAGGTGGTGGGGTGACGCTCCGTTCGACAAGATCACACGCGCCTTAAATCAACCCACGGCACAGAACGCCATGATTTTCTCGGAGCCTCGCGAGCCCAGTCGACTCGGTGCGCTGTGTTCTATCACTTGGAAGGGCGAGAAGAATAAGCTCAGGTCTCACGCGATCGTGTTGAACCGCGGGATGTACACGTGCACCGACCTGAGGGGGTATTTCGATAGCCCCACCAACATCGCGGTGGACCTGAGCCGCCTACGGGGCCTTGAGATCCTGTCCAAGCCCAGACATTTGATGTCCCACAAGAAGAGCTACTTCTACGACAGCCGCATCCCCACACAGCTCAGGAATATAAAGGACGCTCTGAAAGGGGCTTGGTGGGGGACTTACAGTCGCAGACAAAGCCTGGCGACGATGGAATCCGTACTCAGAAACCTGACCCCGTTCCACGCACGCGTGGGACCGTACGGCGTGCAGCTCTTTGATTTGAGTTGCGGTGCAGAAACCAGAGCGGGCATCGTGACCGCCTCGACCGACACGACGGAGACCCGTGGTCCGGGATACCTGTTTGAGGTCTTGACTTCGCCGGATACCCTCGGAGACGTTGTCAAATACAAAGTCGTCTTCAGCGCACGAGGGTTTATGGTACTGACCGAGGACGGAAAGAGCAACTCACCACCCCACACGCCGACATACGGGCGTCATTCATCATCTAACAAAGAACCAGAAGATTGTGTTGCTGAGCCGGGAGTAAAAAGAACGTATATGATATTCGCAGCACTACCGACCCGCATCTGGTTTTATGTCTGTAATGAGATTGTGTGGCTGAGCAGGGAGTGAGAGCGGGAGTAAGAAAAGAATGTGCATGATATTCGTAGCACCACTAACCCGTATCTGGTTTTATGTCAGCATTTGTGATGAGATTGTGTCTCTGAGCAGGGAGTGAGAGCAGGGAGTAAGAATGTATGTGATGTTCACAACATGAACTCGTGTTTGGTTTTATGTCGCACGTGACATTAATAAATACATAAAGGGACACCGACGTGTTTCGAGCTGGTTTTTATTTTACACCAAAACCTTCCAAGATTAGAGTAAAGGCTCAGTGGCATCCACCGCCTGATACTTTATTGAGTTTTGTTTCACGCCGACGCCGCACATTCACCCCAAAACACACAATCAGTACATCTGACTTAAGAGGAGAGAAAGCGCGCGCGGCGGAGCGCGTGCTCGCGGCGCCGGTCTCGCCGTGATGAAAGGCACACCAGTCTTTGAGCGACATGTCCCGTTGGACCTGCTTGAACCTCAGCGGGAACCTTCTGATCAACGTGTCGCACCGAGCTGAGCCACCGCCGCTCCGAGATCCAATTCCTCTCCCTCTTGGCGTCTCGCACTTCGCGCTCATGTTGTAGCACACGCCGAGCACGCTGGTGCCACAACAATGTGACGGTCACGGAGCCGGTGACGAGCCCACGTTTTCAGAGGGGGCTCGATCAACACCTTCACATGGGGGGCTTTCGAGTGAACCACAGCGAAGTTGTCGGCGTACTCGCTCAGAGTCCGGTAGAAGGACACGATGAAGTCCATCAGCTGGAACGGGATCGATATCCTGTCGGGGTCGTCCGCGTAAAGACGGTCACAGCCGACGCTGTCCGTGAACCAAGCCGCTTTGCGTATGACGTCCAGGTTATCCCTGTACGCACATCGCAGGAGCCTGATCAGACTCCTGTGCGTTTGCGCTTCGCGCTGCGCGTCAGCCCTCCGGGGCACGCACACGTACCCGTCCGTGCATAGACACAGGCGCAGGGTGGGGTTTCCCGTGTCGCTCCCGACCACGCGGGCCGAGGACTCGATCCCGCATCGCTCGCAGTCGACGACAAAGTCCTTGTTCGAACACTGCGCCCCGAGAAGGTCCAACGATCCCTTGGCGTCGTCGGACGCCCGAAGGCCCTCCGTCGTCATGAATGTCAGCACGTTAAGCATGGCCTGCCTGTTGTCTTCGTCGTACACGCTAAGCGAGCGGTGGAACGGCATCTTGTCCGTGCCCGCTATCTTGACAGAAGACAAGCCGCCTAGTTCCACGTTCCATTTCGAAGACAGCCTGCAGGGGTCGTTCGTCAGAGCCCTGGTCTTGCTGGCGTTGAGCACAGCGAACTTGACCGGTATCCTCTCCGAGGTACCTTGTTTGTACGCCGTCACGCTCATAGAGTCGATCACAAACATGGGACTGCATTCCCCTAACGGCTGAATGAGATCTCGCAGGTCGAGCTGGAACAATGCAGGCTGGTGAGCCCTGCTGTCCTTGGTTATGATGTGAGAAAAGACGTATTCCTTTTGACAAAAGGCCATTGTACGAGTCTTGGTCCCAGCGGGGGTCCTGACGTGGTTCTAGTTAGTCTGTCATAACTACGACCTTTTTAAATTCTTTTAAAAAACACATCAGACGCGGTACTCGAACAAAAAAAAAGATGGGGTGGCTATTCACAAGAACCCTACTTTGCGATCCGAGGTCGATCGGAGCCCTACGTTCACTGCTCACGGGATCCACCAAGCCTCGTTGACGCAATGGCCCAACAGTCTCTTGTTCCCACTGCCGTACACGGTGCGGAAAAGCGT
The DNA here is from genome assembly GCA_033026295.1 of Channa striata. Classification (NCBI taxonomy): domain Eukaryota; kingdom Metazoa; phylum Chordata; class Actinopteri; order Anabantiformes; family Channidae; genus Channa; species Channa striata. The sequence continues at coordinate 4,554 of JAUPFM010000115.1, forward strand.
GTCACCCGAAACCTTACTCACAAAGAGGTCTCTGTAAAAATTCTTGCACCCCGTGCAATGGTACGTGGCTTCCTTACGGTCGAGTTCGCCCCCCGAGAGAGCGGTCCTCTTGCCGAGTTCAACTCGCGTGGGCTTGAGCCACCGTCTGCCCTTGAAGGCCTCGAGCCAGGTTCTCATCAGATCAGGGTCTTCGCGGGAGTACGGCATGATGCACAGCACGGAGTCCGGGTACGCCCCGGGGACAGAGGCGAAAGCGCGGGGCGAGCGTATCTGCAACATGAGCACGGTCTGATACAGCACGCCCGCCAGGTCCACGAGAGCTCTTTCCGAGACCTCGCTCCTCAGCAAAGACAGTCTGCCAGTGGGGCACGCCAGGCCGGCGTCAGCGAACATCGAGGCCGGAAGCGAGAGAGAGATGCGCGCGTCCGAGCACGCAAACAGCGTCGAGTCCTCACCGCCCAGGCTCGCGACTCCTTCAGACGAGGCTTTCGCGAGCGCCCGTCCGAGCTCGACGCTCAGGCTCTCGTACACCTCTCCGGGCGAGAGGGACATGTCTCCGGCGACCACTCTCAGACAAGCCTCCAACTTCTCGCCCGGCAGGCGGGCGACAGCCTCGCGACGCGCGCTCAAGCTCTCCGTCTCTCGAAGGCCGCAGGCCGGTATCATGTGTTCCGGGCAATTGTTCATGATGGAGTTGAAGGCCGCGGTCGCCCTCTTCAAGCGCCCTCGGATCGACGCGAAGGCAACGAGCAAGTGTCGCTTGCACTCCGCCAGGCTCTCCGCCGAACCCACGGGGGAGCCGTACATGTGCCGGGGCAAGCAGTAGTCCACGATGCAGTGAGCCACGAGCTTCCCGGAACGGTTGATCAACTCGCGGTCCGCTCTGTGAGCCAGCAGGACCCTGGAGTTGGAGAAGCACTTACTGAAGGGCTGGTAGGGGTGAGGGATCAGCTCCGCGGAGTCACGAGTCGTCTCGAGCGACTCGACCCCTTCTTGCGCCCGCGGACCGCCCTCGGCCCCGCGTTCGGCCGCCCGAACGCGTTTCGGCTCGCAAGCCAGGGAACCCCCGAACATGGCAGTGGTGCATCCGGCGGTAGCTTGGAGGTTCAACGGGTATCTGTAGAAGGCGGCTTCGCAGGGGTTGCACTTGTAGAACTCGTGACACTCCACGGGTTTAGTCGAGAGCCCCGTGATTTTCTGCAGCCACGTGCGTACGATCTCCACGTACGTGGTCTTCACACTGGCCTTGCTGACTTTGAGGCGCCGAGGGTCTGTTGGTCGAAGTGTTTGTTTTTCGCGGATTTGATTAGACTGCTCCAGGGGAAAAAGCCCGCTCCCATCTTGGACGCGATGAGCTCCCGACGCTGCACGCGAGCAGGTCCCTGAGAACGGCCTGCTCGCCGAAAGCATGTGGTTCAGGCAATACACGCGGTCCTTGTACAGGGACCTCACCACGGTGAGGTCTTCGGTCTCGAGCCCTCGGTCTCCGAAGCCTCGCGTCCACAGGGCCTCGCCAGCGTCACCGAGACCGCCGAAAACCCCTTATCTAGCTGCAGCTCCACAACGCGCTGCACTCTGTGGGGCGCGAGAATGGATGCCGCCTGATCCAGCTGTAGCCACCGCCGCAAGACGTCCACGGTGAGCTCGCGCTCGGGATACAGTATCACGCCCCCGCGGCCAGCGGTGCCACGGGCAGGTGGAGAAGCAGGACACGCGGCGGTTCTAGCTTCACGCAGTCCCCTCTCATCACGCACGATATGAAGGTTTCTGTCACCGCGGAATCGCACGGCGACCGCATGCTCTTCACGGCGGAGAGTCCCCTGATCTTGACCGAGAGGGAAGACAGGTCGCCTTTGTCGTCCAGGCCGTGAGTGAGAGACACGTAGCTCTTCTTCGCCACGTGGCAGTACGCGGAGCTGCTGTTCTCGTATTCCAGCTTCACTCTCCTGTCTTTCACGAAGGGCCTCGTGACGTCCGACAGGGTTTCCGAGCCCGGAGTCCTGACCACGTACACGGGGTAGCCTTCTTCCGTGAAGCCGCCTTCGGGGTCCCTGATCGCCCGTACGGGCACGTTGCCTCTCTCTATCACGTACATCCTCTTGAGCGTATCCTCCACTAGGGTCCGGTGCACGCAGGCCAGGAACTCGGGCACCCGCGAGCCCGCCCGCTTGAACTTGTCCGCTACGGCCGCTCGGGCCGAGCGGGCGAAGTCCTCGAGGAGCTCCTTCTCGCTGTCCTCGGCCGAGGGGAGATCTCTCCCTCCTCGCACGCGCTCGGCGCACCGCAGCCCCCGCTCGGGAGGATCCTCGGGCCCGTATCCCACGGACACCATGACGCTGTCCGTGTCCCCGTAGAGCACGGGACAGCTGTGACGGTAGAAGGAGGACACGCACTCGTTGACCACAGAAATCTGTCGCCTTCCGTGGCCCGATATGAGAGGACCGCAGGGAAGCGGAGCGGTCCCGTAGAACGAGTTAGCCATGACTTTACACTCTCCCTCTTGCATTTTGTAGTACACCCGCTCCGCGTCGCTGAGAGCCGGGTCCTTGAGTTTCGCCTTGAACCCGGCTCGCTTGTTCAGGTAATGCTCCACGGAAGAAGAGAAGACGGCGGGCGCTCTCGTGAACTCGCGTCGATCGCGATCGTACCTCAGGATCAGCGAGGCGTACTCGAAGCCCTCGGCCTCCCAGCTGTAACACACCCAGCCAGTGAGATCGTGCCCGAAGCGGCTCGGGGGCCACGGTACCGTGGTCTCGGGGGAGATGTTGAGAGCGCACATGATGGACGGGTACATGCTGGCGAAGTCGAAAGCCAGCTCCAGGCCCATACCGGGCCCGGAGTAATGCAGGCCGGTGAGGGGATCGCACACCGAGCCCCCCTTCCACTTTTCATCGCTCTCTTTATCCAACCCGAGCTTGGGATCCCAACGAGCGCGGCTACCGAGGTCCTTCCCCGCCGGCCCGGCCTTCGCCCTGAGTTTGTCGAGCACATACTTCAGCTGAGGCATCTGCACCGAGTGGATGCTCTGCACGAACCCCCCGAACGTGTCCCCTCGCCCGTGGACCACCACGTCTATGTTTAGCGTGATTCTGCACCTGTGGAACAGCGGACACGGCCTGAGAGCTTTAGTTAGCCGGGCGCACAGTTGCGAATCGACCAAGTTGTAGAGCAACACCGCGAACAGGCTCTTCCCCCCTCGATGGATCATCTCGTCCATTTTCGAGTAGGCCACGTCGGCGAGCTTCCGCAGCTTCCGCGGGTCCTTGGGCGGTTTCCCTCGCAGCTCTCTGTCTTTGGCGATCACGAAAGGCGCCACGTCGTTCAGCTTCATGCTCGTGCAGGCGAATTTGATCCACCTGGTCCCCGCCATCCTGTACAGATCGACGACCGTCATGCCGCAGCCGATCATCTTGAAGTGACCGAGCTTGGCCTTCTCTTTGTTGAACTTTTCCACGTGCGACGCCGCTAGTCTGAGCTTCCACTCGGTGAGCTTGCCTCGGCTCAGGACCGAACCCACGGACGTGAGCATGTCCCTGTACATCTCCAGATAACGCACGGACTCGAACTGGAAGAAAGGCGGCAGGTCTTCCGAGAGGCTCCTGGTCACAAAGAGCCCGCGCCAGGCACCCAGGAGCGCAGAGCACCGTTTCCGAGTGGCCGGGTCTGCTCCCTTGGCGTAATTCGACTCCGCGTAGAAGTGCACCCGTTGCTCCATGACCCTCACGTCGAACTCAGCGTTGTAGACGTACAGGAGTTCCACCCCGTGGCGATGGAGCAGCGCCACGGTTTTCTCGAGGAGCGCGAGTTCGCCCGAACACGGGTAGAAAGCGATCCTGGACGCGCTCTCGACTCCGGAGCCCGTGGCTAGCTCGTGGTCGACCTCAGGGTGGAGAGCTCGTGCTCACCTTGCGCTTGTTGTAGACCACTATCAGTTTTTTCCTGTGACGCCCGGCCCTGGCTTGGGCAGGTGCGAGTTGGCGATCACGAGGGAGACGACGTGATTTCGTGCTCTTGTCCCGGCATGTCTCCTGCGAGAGCGGGGATGGACACGCGACCCGACTGTTTGCACAAGTCCTTTTGGCCCTCGCTCAGGATCTTCATCAGTCTGCCGCGATACGCACTCATCTCCGCGACCGCGCGCTCCGTGCAGTAAGGGAACCTGTGAGCGAAATAGTCGCACCTCAAGGACGGGTCCCGGAAGGACTCGTCGACCACGGTCTCTATGTCCAGGCACGCGGCCCTGTAGAAGTGCGGAGGCGTGCGTGGTATCGAAGAGCCTGGCCTCGGCCTCCGACCTCGTGGTCGTACACGAGCTCGCAGGGGGACAAGGTCCCGTTGGCCTTCTCCTCAGGGACGAAATACATTCGGCCGAACATCACGTCGCAGCACAAAGCCGGCGTGTTGCCGTCGCGAGCCACGTAGTACCCGGTGTCGGCGCAGAAATCCCCAAACGTCAGCGCTCCCTTCACGTTTTCCATGTATCTCCTGGCCAGGGCAATGCTCCTTATCGGGAAAACCCTAGCATTTACTTTCCTTTTGATGTCGTCGTGGAGAACGCCGATGTCCACGGGCTCTTGGACGAAGTGCCTGGACCACACCTGGCTCACCTGACTCCAGCTCTCTTCGACATCGCCTTGATCACGGGCCAGATCCAGGTCGTAGCCCACCACGGGCGTGATGTCCACGACCTTGAAACACACCGTGTCGTAGATCCTGTCGCCGTGGCGGGCGTGCAGCACCAAGCCCCTACACAGGAGCGCCTCTTCGTTCCTGTGAAACATCACAGATTTGATCAAAACTCCTATCGAGCCCTCTTCCACATACGGCACAGCTCTGCGCTTTGGATATATGTCGGGAAACAAGTTCACGAACGGCATAGGATCGTCCATGGTCTCCGGGGGCGGAAATTCAGAGTCGGATAGACGCTGGGTTTACTCTCTCAAACCTTTCCTTCTATGACTCACGAACTTTTGGCCTGTCACTTTTGAGTCGGGGATAAGTCCATACGACCGTACGCTGTACCGTCCGACCGCCACTCAAAGAATCCAGTCTTTTTTAGGACAATCCAGCTTCCACCCCGACCGCTGTTCCGACCGCCCCTCGGACCGTCCGACCGACCCAGAAACCGTCCGACCGCTACTCAGAGCCTCCGACCGCTACTCAGAGCTTCCGACTGCTATTCAGAGCGTCCGACCGACCCTCAGAGCGTCCGACCGCTACTGAGAGCGTCCGACCGACCCTCAGAGCGTCCGACCGCTACTGAGAGCGTCCGACCGACCCAGAAACCGTCCGACCGCCCCTCAGAGCTTCCGCCCCGACCCGTCCGACCGCCATTCAGAGCGTCCGACCGCTACTCTGAGCGTCCGACCGACATTCAGAGCCTCCGACTGCAACTCTGACCGTCCGACCGCTATTCAGAGCCTCCGACCGACATTGACAGCCTCCGACCGCTACTCTGAGCGTCCGACCGACATTCAGAGCCTCCGACCGACGAGCCTCCGACCGCATTCAGAGCTGACTCCGACCGTCCGACCGCTATTCAGAGCCTCCGACTATTCAGAGCCTCCGAGCCTCAGAGCCTCCGACCGACTCTGAGCCTCTCGGATCTGCTCCGATTCAGAGCCTCTGACCGTCCGACCGCTATTCAGAGCCTCCGACCGCTACTCTGAGCGTCCGACCGCTATTCAGAGCCTCCGACCGCCACTCTGAGCCTCCGACCGCTATTCAGAGCCTCCGACCGCTATTCAGAGCCTCCGACCGCTATTCAGAGCCTCCGACCGCTACTCTGAGCGTCCGACCGCTATTCAGAGCCTCCGACCGCTACTCTGAGCGTCCGACCGCTATTCAGAGCCTCCGACCGCTATTCAGAGCCTCCGACCGCTACTCTGAGCGTCCGACCGACATTCAGAGCCTCCGACCGCCACTCTGAGCCTCCGACCGCTATTCAGAGCCTCCGACCGCTATTCAGAGCCTCCGACCGCCACTCTGAGCGTCCGACCGCTATTCAGAGCCTCCGACCGCCACTCTGAGCCTCCGACCGCTATTCAGAGCCTCCGACCGCTATTCAGAGCCTCCGACCGCTATTCAGAGCCTCCGACCGCTATTCAGCCGCCACTCAGAGCCTCGACCGCCTATTCAGAGCGCACTCTGGCCTCCGACCGCTACCGCTACTCTGAGCGTCCGACCGCTATTCAGAGCCTCCGACCGCTATTCAGAGCCTCCGACCGCTACTCTGAGCGTCCGACCGCTATTCAGAGCCTCCGACCGACCCTCAGAGCTTCCGACCGCTACTCAGAGCCTCCGACCGCTACTCTGAGCGTCCGACCGACATTGAGAGCCTCCGACCGCTACTCTGACCGTCCGACCGCTATTCAGAGCCTCCGACTGCTATTCAGAGCCTCCGACCGCTACTCTGAGCGTCCGACCGACATTGAGAGCCTCCGACCGCTACTCTGAGCGTCCGACCGCTATTCAGAGCCTCCGACCGCTACTCAGAGCGTCCGACCGCTACTCTGAGCGTCCGACCGCTATTCAGAGCCTCCGACCGCTATTCAGAGCCTCCGACCGCTACTCTGAGCGTCCGACCGCTATTCAGAGCCTCCGACCGACCCTCAGAGCGTCCGACCGCTACTCAGAGCGTCCGTCCGCCACTCAGAGCGTCCGACCGCCCCTCAGTGTATCCACTCCACCCCGTCCGACCGCTATTCAGAGCGTCCGACCGCCACTCAGAGCGTCCGACCGCCATTCAGAGCGTCCGACCGCTGTTCATCGACTAAGGCATTGAATCGCAGCAGTCAGATCTGAGCAGTGCTAGACCCGAGAGCAACCCAGAGCAGCTGCTCTGCGCAGTTTCTGCTCACGGGGGCATGCGAGTCATGGCAAACAAAACTAAATCAACATACATAGAGGGTCTCAAGCCACCCTTCAGAGAGCACGACACCGCTGTGATTAAAAGGATCGAGGTACCTTGTAAGAGAAGAGCCCTTTTTCTAGCAGTGGAAACGGACGCTTTGTACGACAGAGTGTCGGACGAACTGTCGTTCGCCGCCTTGGGGCCCTGTGAGAGAGCGTTATTTCAAATGCTCCTTTATCTCACATATTGTTGCAAAGGGCAGGTTCTCCAGGTTACTCTTGAAAATCCCGATTTTGCAAGCATGTCCCCTCCCGTCAGAGAAGATTTCGCGCACGGACGCCTTTTCTGTTTCGTTTTGGACACCGACAAGGAGGCCGAGTTTTCCGATGACACGGGAGCTTCAGACTCGACCGCAGACGCCGAGGGCTCGACGCGAGACAACAACGAAGACGAGTACGTGTCGAGGAGCCAGTTGTCGAGGCTCATCAACGCGGAGGACGTGAACATGGGTGTATTCGGGACCGTGCCCGACGAAGACGGCGCGGGCGACGGCTCGGCTGACGGGATGAGACGAGACGAGGAGCTTCAGGTAGAAGCGTACAATGCCTTCATGCGACTTCAGCTAGTCAGACAGAAAGCGGTGTCTTTGAACAACGCGATGATAGCGATGCGAGACAGCAAGGGCGAACTGAGCGCCGCATTTGAGTGGTTGGACATCTGTACCGACACGCTGAACTCTGCTAAGATAGACAGGAAGAAAGTCAAGGATTTGCAAGGGTCCATGTACACACCCGCGAGCCAAACGGGGAGGCAGGTGATGGTCCTGCCTGAATCCATCTCGGACCTAAGCCTCAAGGTGATAGACAACGCGATAGGCCGGGTCACTGACACGGAGAGCAGAGGGAAAGGCAAGGCCCTCTTTGCTTGGCTAGTCTCGAAACTCACCGAGGGCAAATGGCAAAAGCACAAAGTCATGCAAAGGTACAACGCGAATATCGTGAGCGACTCCAGATTCGTGGACAGAGTGAAAACGTTCACGCGCGCCCTCGACTCTTATTCTTCTACTTCTTCTTCTTCTGCTTCTTCTTCTTCTCACAGAAGCAAAATTGCTGTGGGGGAACTGCTTGTCTTCAAGTACTCTCTGGAAAAGCTGATAGACCGGGAGATACCTGATCTGTTCGTGGGCTCCATGATTCACCGACACATGCCCGTGACAAGGCCTCGCATCGCGAAAGTGCTGAGCGAGATAAAGAGTAAGCGCAGGACTCGCACCCTTGCGTCGCTGCTGAGCGGCGCCCGATGCCACTGTCCACGGCTGCGTGAAGGCCCGCGCGAGCCCAACGGGGAATGCCGAGGAGACTGCCAGACGGCCTACGCGTGTTTCTACAACGCGTCCGACCGACACCCGTTTCTCGTGAGCAAAGACGACTACAGCCACTACTTTGCACACCTGTACCCTCACTTGGGTAAACTGGAGCGTCTGAGCAAGGAAATGAAAACGAAATACAGAGGACGCAGACAGTTTGAGAGCATAGCCGACATGGTGTTCAACATCCTGGCGAAGCACCGGGCTTCGGACGGCGACTCGCTGTACGCGGGACTCTCGGACCTGATGGACGGGAGGACCCTCAGCTCTTACCTGTCTCTGGGACGCGCTCTCCCGGACATACACGAGGATCTGTACCTCTCCGCCGGGACGGGAGCGGCGACTACGCCGAGGACCGCGCGCCGCTCGATCCGGTGAAAGTGTACGACCACGCGCTAGTGCGCTACCTTTTCTCCGACAGCCTCGAGGTAGGCAGGCTGTTCCAAGCATCCACCACGTTCAACTACATAGTGGCCAACACCGCGCCCCGGTACACGATTGAACGGGTCATGCTGTTCAACATCACGGGCCCGGGAGAGGGCAAGAGCTACGCGAACAACGTGCTGAACTGTCAGTTCAAGCAAGTGAAAGGTTGCATAGAGACGCTCACGTCCTTCACTCCGCAAGCCTTCAAGTACAAGCGGCAGAGGAACGCTTGCGTGGTAATGATAGACGACGCTCACATCACCCACGAGAAAAACATAAAGGCGTTGGACAAGGAGTCCAACGTGATCCCCAACACGTTCAAAAATCTCCTGGACACGAGCGTGTTGGAGAGCGACGTGGTGAGCAGGGACGCAAACAGCGGAAAGGTGGACACCGTCAAGTATCACGCCGTGCACAACTGCGGCTTCGTGTGGAACACCAACACGCTGGGCTTCGTGAGCGACGCGTGGGCAGATCGGTGCGTGATCATGGAATCTGAGTTCCCGACGCACGTGACGCGAACACGCAGCTCCAAGCAGCTTCAGGACACCGTGGAGAGACTGAAAATGGACAGGCTGGCCGCCGCGTGCCTGTACAGGCAGAACCTGATTCAGTCAGCCACGATGATAGCCGAGTCCGAGATCATGCAGTTCGGACGGAGGTTCGACGCGGCCAGGGACGCGTGCGTGACGGCCCTCTACTCCAGTCACATCGTGTGCACGGGGGCCGCGAGTCGGCGGGTGTCCTTCTGCATCAACCAGCTGGTGTTTGCCGAGGCCATGAAACTGGCCTGTCACTTTGTGTTCGACGTATGGGTCCCCCCGTGGACCGAGGTCCCGGACGAGAAGGCTTTCCCCGACCTGAGGAGCTTCATGGCGCAGTTGAACAGTAACCGACTGGAAGCGTTGGACAAGCTGTCGTTCGGCCAGATCTGCCTGGAGACGAACGCCGCGTACAAGCTGTGCGCGGCCGCCTGTCTCCCGGACATATGCCCTCGAGTGGTGGACATACAGGGACGCTTCGCCTGCAAGGCGCTGGGGTACGTCCTCTCCCAGATCCACGAGCAGGGTCTCAAGACCACCCTGAAAGACGGCCACCTGTCCGTCTCGGGCATCGAGGCTATGTGTTTCCCCGAGAGAGAATTCAAGGGCGGCAGCGACACGGCTCACGAGATGCTGCAGCTGTGTTCGAACTGCAAGGTCCCCGCTCGAAGCGAGTCGGGCCCGAGGAACTACAGGCTGTGCACCTACAAGTGCGCGTCGTCTCAGAACGCGCCCCACAGCAGACGGGGATACGCTCGCCCGAAGAAGGTGAGCTCCGTGACCGTGCCGCTCGAGGCGGTGTACGACATGCTGGCTCTCTACGCCCCGGACTCGCACGCCGGCTTTTGGGATCAACTGGGCGAAGCCATGGTCGACGCGTACGACAGAGGCGAGCTGGAGGCCGTGAACGCGTTCGGACATTGCACGACCACTGCGGACGAGGGGGCGAGCGGAGACGACGACTCGGCGGGCCGAGGCGTCAGAGTGACATTCTCCTTGGACTTCGCCGAGGACCCCGTGCGCTCTCTGATACTGGAGGCGACGGCCGGCGTGGAGCCCCTGAACGAGCTCAAGTTCAACAAATGCGCACTCGGAGGAGAAGTGTTCCGGTGCACCGCGCCCCTGTACTACGGAGGGGTCGTGGCGAGAGCCAAGGCGGGCGACGAGCCTACGGGATGCAGCGACGCCGGGCACTTGAGGGAAGCCAGACGGGGTCCGAGAGGCACCTTCCACGGCCCCAGGTTAAGCGTGTACTCGGACAATTACGCCGGCGTGCCGGTGGCAAACGTGAGTTCGTTCTGCGCCACGCGGACCGTGTACCATCAAGACAGGATACTCCTGAGGAAAGACGAGGGTGCCCGCGAGCCCCTGACGGAGCTGGAGTACGACTGGGAGTGGCTGGAAGCGTCGGACGTGTTCAACAAGGTGCACGGCTGCGACTCCTTCTCCCCAGACACGCTGAAGCGGGACTACGCTGTCACCATGATGGCAGTCAAGGGAGAGCCCGCAAACAGGAGGCCGTGGAAATCGAGGCGCCTCGCGGACGCCATGAGGACTCTGCTTGAGTCAAACGGTAGCCTTTCCCTGGAAATGAGGGGAGGCGAGCGGGCGTCAGGAGCAAGAAGCGCGAAGCGACGGCGGGACGCGCTCGAGGGAGCGGTCCCGGAACGGCGACCCAAGCGACGCAAACATCGCAAGCGGATGGTCGGACAAAGTGTCTCGGCTCGACAGAGTCGCGAGAGCCGAGACGGGCAAGGACCGGCGCGGGCTCAATGAGCTCAGATGAAATACCATTTGTTCGTACCGTGTTGTCCTCCTGTTTGTATGTACTGTATTTTGCCACAATAAACTGTTTTTTTATTAAAAACTTACAGGAGCCCTGTGTTTTCCTACTCTTGTATGTACTGTACTTTGCGCCGAATGAAGTGTTTTTTATTAAAAACTTAACTCCAACAGGAGTCCCTGTACCGTGGATGTACGCACATACACGCCGGTTGTTAGTTACTGAAAATGATGTTACTCCTATGGACATCCTTGTACAGTGGCCACCCTTTCGTTTCACCCTTGTCAGTCACACGCAACCTCTAGCTCCTCACAACACTTGACTGCAAACAAAGCGTCCGACTCGCTACTGAGAGTAAAACGCCACATACATGAGACCGTGAGGTTGCGGTGGTCGTGCTTTAATAAAAACTCAAGTCACCATCTATTTCACGCTGCTTTAATGACAACTCATCGTCAAATCAATCTTTCTCACAACTCTCATCTACAAAGTTAAAGATGGAGACGGAATATTTCTCACAACTCTCATCGTACATGGGTAAAGACAGAGATGCTTGTCGGCCTGTGTTCGTTCAACAGAAAAGTCTTCTCCTGATGTTTGTCATGCGCCTTTGCCCACTGGCAAACGGGCCCTTGCATCTCTTCCTTTTCCGTAGCTGAACAAGCACTTTGATGGGGATGATGGACTGCCCTGTGGGAGTCAAGAATCCTCCTTCTCCTCCTCTTCCTCTATCTCTTCCTACGTCAACCGGTGTTCTTTCTCCCCCCCGAGGCGCCAGCCTCCCTCCGAGCGAGAGCCGTCCACGGACACCTTCACCGTCTGCCGCGACAGCTCCGAATCCCAACCTGTCCTTCACAGAGACGCGCTGGGGAGTCCTGACTCGACCCGCCGCCGCTGCGTACCTGGGAGAACTGAGGCCTCTCGAGTGCTTGCCGCGCCGACGCGGCTCCGGCTCACCTCGCAGCTCTCCGACCGAAAGCTCGCTCGGCTCGCAAGCGATCCGGTTCCTGATCCGGTTGCGCAGATCCCCGGGAGCACGGTCTTCGCGCTCGGCTCTGCGATCGCACAAGAACTTCTGAGCCAGCGCTCTCCTCAAGCTGTCGCACAGAGTCGCGTGGCGTTGTGCGAAATCCTGCCCGTACTCGCACCTGGCCCGTGCGCCGGTGATGGACAGGAATCCTTCCAGGGGGAAGTCGTCTCCGAATCTGCCGTTCAGATGAGACATTCCCCAACTCTTCAGGAGAGAGCGAACCGCCATCGTGGATCGTCTGGGCTTTCGAGGTGCCTGTGTCGTCGTCTTCCCTTACGTTGAGCACACGCAGATCTGTGTGTTCGGAGCGCGCACACAGGGTTCACAGCAAAGAAAACCTTAAGTGTAACCGGCCACCGTATGTCGGCGCTTAAGAGCCAGTTGGGAGGCCGCAGCTGATCGGACGCGGATGGGGAGGTTTCAGAATGTACTGAGAGCGTCCGACCGCCCGTCCGACCGCTACTGAGAGCGTCCGACCGCTACTGGGAGAGTCCGACCGCCCTTCGCCCTTCAGAGCGTCCGACCGCTACTGAGAGCGTCCGACTGCTACTGAGAGCGTCCGACCGCCCTTCAGAGCGTCCCGCTACTGAGAGCGCTACTGAGAGCGTCCGACCGACCCAGAAACCCTCCGACCCGCTACTGAAAGCGTCCGACCGCTCTTCAGAGCGTCCGACCGCTACTGAGAGCGTCCGACCAACCCTCAGAGCTTCCGACCACCCGTCCGACCGCTACTGAGAGCGTCCGACCGACCCAGAAACCCTCCGACCGCTACTGAAAGCGTCCGACCGACCCTGAAACCGTGCTGGCCCGTGCGCCGGCCTCAAGTCTTTCTTTAGCCGCACTCTCTGCTCATCGTTGATCTGGGTCGGTCGGAGGCAGAGCAGTCGGACGGACAGACCACCTGCGGTTTTGGCTCGCGGTAACAGCAGACACCGAACTAACGCTCTGTATTTCTCTCTGTCTCACAAAGAGAAAGGATCTCTCACTCCGCCGCGCTCCATCAGAGACGCAAGACCAACCACCATGGCCAAGCCGGACAGCGACGTGATTCGCTTCAAGATAGCGGCGTACCTCATAAGGAACGAGGAGGCAACCGTAGACCTCTTCGGGCTTTTGGGCGAAATTCGCCGTCAGGGCAGAAGACACGAGGGGACTTTGCCGGAGTTCATCGCCAGAGAGAGGTCGACAATCCTGGCGATACCCCGTTTGCGCTGGGACACGATGGACGTGAGATACCCCGAGACCATCGTCAGCGTCCTGTGGTCCGCCATGGGATGCGTACGAGCGTACGGTCTCCTGACCAGTTGGTTCGCTCACAGAGACCCGAGCTTCGTGACGGACAAGGGCCTCGAGGCGCCCAAGGTCGATGTGTACGGCATGAGCAGGACGGACGACGGACGCGGGGTCAGCAAGGATTCCACGAGAAACGCATTGAACTCTCTGGGCCTAGAAGAATTGACTCGCGTGAAAACGTTCCTGACCTGGAGCGTATCGCCGGGTCTCAAAGGCATGCCCGCCGGGAGGATCGAAGGGATGAGCTATCTGGAACTCACGGACGCTATTCACTCGCACTACGCGGCCGACGCCGCGTTTGTGCTTTACAGCGTCCTGGTGCAGATCGGCCGGCGCGACCTCGCTGAAGATCTGGTCTCCGACTAGAGGAGACGAGCTCGGTCGACAGCGCTCGCCCGTCGGGACTCTCGTTCGCACGAGAAAGGCTTCTTGTTTCGACGAAGACCCGAGTCCCGAAATGATTATGTGTGTGTGTTTTGTTACACACGGTTCGCTTTGCAACTGTTGTTAAATCTCCCTGTACATTACGTGTTTCAGATTAAAACAAAATAAACCATTCCGTGTCGCCCCTTCTTCCGTGGGTATTAATTTAATTTTGTCTTCTCTGAGACTGGGCATGCCAGACTAACGTAGAAGGAGCGCCGAACGCTCCCCGGCGCGAATTAATTCGTTGCTCGATAACGCAATACGTGAGCGAACATGGTAGTTCATCGGTGGTGGTTCACTGAGGACGAATGGGTCAAGTACTCGCTGATCGCGGCCCCGCTGATGATCGTGTTCGCACTGGCGCTGATCACGATCAGGACCTGCCGCAAACGCTCGTACATCTACAAACCTCCCTGTGACCACGGGTTATCTGATTCCCCATACGGCCTCACCACCACCGACGCTATATCGTGCACCGAGAAGGATCCAATGCTGGGAGGTGAGGAGGAACGGGACAGAGGAGCAGTAGGAGAGAGGAAACCGCGAGTGAGGTTCGATCGAGGTGGGGATGAGTATGTCATCTACGAGACCGACTCTTCCGTCGTAGGAAGCTTGAGAGAAGAAGGTATGTGTCCGATTTGGGTGTATGTGAGCATAGCCCACCTCTTCTGTCAGCGAACATCACAGGTTATCATCATCGTCACCTCTCCCTGTCCTCATCCCTTTCTCTGTTCCGGAACCAGGCGACACGTCTAAGTTGTCCGACGCAAACGGTGCTGGTGGATTGCCGCGATACGGAGCCCCCGCTACGATCTGGGCAGAGATCTAGTCGGGATCGAGGAAGCCACCCCAGACACGCTAATGTGTTCAGTGATCTCACTGTATCGAAATAAAGACGCTTGAAAACACGATGCATGCAGTGACATTGGCTTTATTTCATTTCACAAAGAAAAGAGCACAGGCATCAGACACATCAAACCACAATCACATGCAGCCTGCTCTGTCTTATCTTCCTTTCGCATAACATGTACACTGAATACAGGACGCTGAGGAACGTGAGCGCCAGAGCCGCGATCACCAGGGCCGTGCTCCATTCACATAATTCCAAACCCCTCAAATCGTACAGAGTGGTGTTGCGAGGCAGGTTCGATAAGATCTCGGACATGTCTGCCACCCGGATAGTCGCCCCGCTTCTCAGTCGTCCAACAGCTTGTTCGCGAAGCTCAAGACGTTCTTCGCCGCCGCGGCCTTTGCGACCTTCTTAGAGTTCCCAGTTCCTGAGACGAAAAGGACAGAATGTTCAAGGCCTACGTACAGAACCCAACTACACAGACGGTCTCGCACACGCATCTCACTTACCACGGCGGCGTATGCACACGTCCACGCTGTGTTCGGCGAAACCGTGACCGCGGTACAGCGGCACAAGAACTGACCCGTCCACGAACTCCTGTTCAACGTAACAGGGCAGGGGCCACTTGCGCTTCTGACACGCTCCTGAAAAGCAAAAGAGTGTCCGTGCGTGTTTATACATTGCGTTAGAACTGTCGGGTTGCGGCTAAGCTCGGCGACACTCACTTGCAACTCTCCCACGTAATTGCCAATGTCTGCGCTTGGGGCACGATCTCCCTCGAGAGGTCTCTCGGGTTCCCTGGTCTGCTTGGTTGTCGACAGGTGAGCCAGCATAACCCGAGCCGCCTGAGCTTTGGCGAGACTCTTTTCGACCGCTGCCCTCCGCCCGAAGCCCTGCCTGCGTCCTTGTCGCGGCCGAGCAGTTCGACCCGGTAGCTGAACGTGGGACTGTCGCTTGGGCCCATCGAGCTCAGTTGAGTGTACTTCACGGCGCGTCCCGTCTTGTCCCCATACTCCTTTAACCTCGAGAGCCAGTTCCCTTCCATGCCGCGATACACCCGAGCTCGTCCGCAGTGGAGGAGTTTTAGCACAACCGGTGAAGAGTTGCTCGCGATCAGATCCCGGGAGGCTTCGGGCGATCGACTGCTGCTGCGAGCTGGACCAGCGAGCCTCTTATGTACTCGGTCGGGAGCAGGGTGACGAAGCCCAAAGAAATCCGCGAATGACATCCGACCGCTCCACGGACGTCCGACTGCTCCTATCGCGCCTGCGAATGGAGTCCCATGGTCCCATGGAGCCGAGGTCGATCGAAACTCGCCGGCCACCCACGGGCGCCGAGCGGCACGCGTGAGTGGCGGCGGTCCGCCTCCGCTGTCCACGGCAGAGTACTGATGTTATCGCGCTTCTGCGATCGTCTCCGAGTCGGTCGGTGAGCAGTAGGCGTAATGTCAGGCATGACCACCCGCAAACGCTCGCTTCTACGGAGCGGGAAAAAGAGAGGTCGCGAGAACGGAGACGGGGACGGCGGAGACGAAGAGAACTCGCCGTGCGACCTCGGGTGTCCTCACGCGGGCATGGTAGGACGCATGAAGCGTGAAATCACCGAGCTGAAAGGCGCCTTGGAAGAGGAGAGGCGACTGAGGAGCGAGGCCCTACGCGCGCGAACCAAATCGCGCTCCAGCTTTCCCCCGCGGGACCCGAGCGATGCGAGCGCCTGTCCGCCGAGCGGCGACGCCTCGGCAGCGCTCGGCCGCGCGACCTACGAGCTGGAGGTGTGCAGGAGGGACCTGGAGGACGCGAAGCGCGCCCTCCACGAGGCGCTCGACGAGCGAGAGGCCATGCGGCTCAAGCTCTCGGAGAGCGCGGCCTCCGCGGACAGCAGGCCAAGCCTCGGCGCCCGGGGGCTCGAGGCCGGCGAGCTCGACCATCCTCACTTGGACTGGGTGGGGAGACATTACCTGGCCGTGTCGCTCCCGAGGATCGCATGTTCAGACCCGAGAGTCCGTGACTCGGTCGGAGTGCTGCAGAAACTGTTCGAGATGAGGGTGGGCGAGAGGCAGGGGCGGTTTCAGCATACTGCTGGAGAACGTGAACATCGCCCTTTCTCAAGCGGAGCCGAGTGGTACGCCAAACACCCGGCTTCGGCTTCACGGCCCGCGCCCACGCCAACGGCTACGTGTCGACCGACAAGGTGGAAACGGAGGACTTCGCGTGGCTGCTGTTTGAGTACGGGGCCCAGGCGCCTTTCGTGGAGGTGCTGGCGGGGCTCCTGAACGTGCTGAGCAGCACGAGCAAAGGCGGTGTCACGACCGTGGCGCTGCAACTGGGCAAGAGCCTGTACGCCGCAGGCGTGGCCCTGTTCAGAGAGACCGTGTCCAGGGCATCGGAAGCCTTCGCTCGAGTGCGCGAGAGAGCTCGCCGGGTGCGCGAGGCGCAGGGCTCGGTCTCCGTCCCTCTCACGGCCGGTCTACAGGAAGAGCATAGCGACCTGCGAAGGGGTTGGGCTCAGAGCAGAAACACGGCGCTGCGCTCCGTGCTTGAGGGCATAGAGGTCCCGGCTCACCTGGGAATCAGGTCGTCCCTCTCCAGGCCAGAGCTCAATCCCCCGTCACTCGAGGGCGACCCGTTTAGCGTCGACCGTTCCTTGGCCGCGTTCATCAAAAGCAGAAGCTCGGAGGGGCGAGGGGGGCGCGCGGCGGCGACAGGGGCTCGGACAAGCTGTGGGATTTTGCCTCTACGCAGCCCGCGCGTCGCACCGCCCGGGAGGAAGGATGGCCTCTCGCAAAGCGAGTGCAGTTCGACCCGCTCCCGCCGAGCTCGCCGGGAAGACGCCCGTGATCGCTGGCCGCGAACAGCGGGGCGGGGGGGAGACGAAGAGGCCCCGTCTCACCGAAGGCGACCGGGAGGGGGACCCGAAGGTCCGGGCGATCCTCGCGATGTCCAGGTACTGCCAAGAGGAATGGGTGCGACGCATGGTGAGGCTGCACATGTTTCGAGGCGATCGCTTGAAACTCGCCCTGCTGAGCGGAGACGCCGGCTGCGGGAAGTCGTACGCGATATCGATGCTGGAGACCAAGCTGAGGGCTCTGAAGATCAGCGTCGCCGTGAGCGCCATGACCAACAAAGCGGCCGGCGCCCTGATGGAGTCCGGGTCTCTGGCCAGAGTGCACACTCACACAAGCTGATGGGATTCAAGAAGGAGCTGCTGGACGACGCGCTCTCCCCGGAGGACTTCGTCGAGCGCTACCGCCGGACGTACAGGGACGCGATCTCGCGTTTCGAGGCGCTCTGCGGCTCGGGCGAGTTTCTTCGACGGGCGATCGACAGACATTCCTGCGAGCGGCTGCGTCCCGGGTCCTGCGCGGTCTGCAGCGGATCTTCGGGCAGCTGAGGGAGACCCGGACTCCCCTCGAGACCGCGCCCATGGAAGACGCTCCTCCGTTCCTCGGGTCAAGCGTGCTGATCGTGGGACGAGTACGGACTGATGACGGCGAGCCTACTCGAGAGGATGCTGCGAGTCGTGACCCTCTTCTACGGCCCTGGCCGGGGGCCTCTGATCATCCTGGCGGGCAGCGTGTCACAGTTGCAACCCGCGGCGTCAGGTCCCCGAGTGTGGGAAAGCGAGCGCCTCGAAGAGCTCCTGTCGTGCTCGACTCCGCTCCTCGTAAACAGGAGGCAGTTCGAGGACCCGGGCTACGCCGAGGCCCTTGCCTATCTGCAGTTCAACGAGGTGACGGAGGAATCGAGATCCATCTTCAGGAGTCGCGTGCTCGCCAGCGGAGAGGCGACGGATCCGAGCCACGAGCCCGAAGCTGCGGATCTTCCACGGGACGAGCAGGTGACCAGCTACACCGCCGCGTACGTGACCAAGGCGGTCGGGGGCTCTCGCGTCGGGGAGACGTTCCTGAGCGTGACCAGAAACCGCACGGGCGCCAAGGGACCCGGAGCTTGGTACGGGGCGCTGCAGCAAGCCGCCCAAGCGCTACCCAAGCTTTTCTCCGTGCCCAGGTTTCGACAGGGCGCTCGTCCCGTCGTAAGGGACTACCTGAGGACCGATAAACTCTGGGTAGGCTGCAAGGTGCGGATGATCTGGCACATGGACCAAAATGGCATACAGCTCACTCGCAAGTCCGCCTCGTCGTGGGCCGAGGCGCTCGGGCGCGACGGAGCTGGCTCTCAGCGCGCCCAGGTCCAGGAAGGCAGAGCTGTCCCCGGGACACGAAGGTGTGGTTTGTAACGTGGCGTTCAAACGGGAAGCTCAAGCGTACGAGTTCCACGTGAAAGGAGACCGTACGGGGCGCTTGTACAAAGTGGGCCTCTCCAAGTGGCACTGCGGGAATTGGACCGTGACCACGCACCCACTAGCCTGCATGTTGGCGATGAACACCTACGACTGTCAAGGTTGCACGATCACCGGGGCGTGATCTACCATCCACCGCGAAATTTCTTGCTGTCGCCGATTAAGCCGTCCGTGTACGTGGCGCTCAGCAGGGTCACTTCGAGGGACAGGATAGAGATGACGAACTGCAACTTCGCGGAGACAGTGGGCGAGGTGCGCTTCTACGACGACAGGCTCGTGGCGTACCGCAAACGGGTAGAAATGGGCTATTCGAGCTGACGCGTTCGCTCCCGTGCGCGACCTCGCTCCCTCGTATAAAGAGTTCACCCTATTCCCCCCTCCACTCAAGCAAGAAGGATCCTCTGGAACAGGTCAAGATGGAGAGCGGCTACGCATCGTGGCACAAACTCACGCTGGAGGAACTCATACGCCTCACCTCGCCCAAGCCCAAGGCCGCGTTGGGACATCGCGAGAAGAAACCCAAGGAGATCCCCGTCCCGCACCGGACCCCACTCGACCCGAGGACAACGGTCCGTCGAAGAGACTCGAGTCGAGCAAGCCGCTCGGGCGACGGGCTCGAGCTCCCTCCTCGCGCGGAGGCTCGTGACGACCTAAACTCGTACGTGATGACCAGATGGTGCCCGTGGTTTTCTCGGACGTTCGGGGCGATCTCGGAGGAAAATCTTAACATGCTTACGGTCAGGCTCCTGAGAGTTCACGGCGACGAGACTCCTCTTCTGCTGGAGTTGCTGGCGGCGGCGCTGCTCGTGCTGAAGTTACCCAACGCGCCTCGCCCCCCGAGCTGTCGAGATCGGTCGCTGGCGACGAGCTTTCTCCTTCACCCCGCCGCAGAGTAGCTTTCGCCGAAACCGCCCCGCGTTCGGCCCGACGGGATGTCGTCCACCAGGATATACGGACCGATCCGCTCGTACACGCACGGACTGAGCGAGAGGAAGGACTCCAGCGCGCTCGTGCCATACGGCAGTTACACGTACGACTCGGCAAAGAGCTACCTGCCCGGAGGCCTGTTTCACTTTGTGAAGGACGTCGACACCTATGTGCCCACGTTACACGGGCTGGGGCAGGATTTCATAAGTCGCCTGAAAGAGGTGGCCGTGTGCGAGGCGACGAGTTCGATGGTGGACAGGCCCTTCCTGAACGCGCCCCATCTGTACGAGGTGGAGCTGATCAACACGGGCCACGAATCCCTGAGGCAGGGCGATAGATTCACGGTGCAGCTACCAAACCGACAGGACGTGGGCGCAGTGCAAAGCGGAGGGGGACCGGGTTACGGCCACCGTAAACCGGGGCATATGGGGAGGTCTGCTCGCCACCAGGCGGGTGAACTGCGAGTACGGGGGAGATCCCGTCGAGGAAGCGATACAGGCCATAAAGCGGGAGCCAGACTTCGACGTGTTTCGGCTGATCTCGCCGTACGAGCCGCAGAGCGTGCTCTCCATGATGTCCCTCATCGCCAACGGAGCCGATCACCACCTGGTGCCCGGGGACGAGGCGGATGGCAGCAACGCCGTGAACGGGCGCGCGTTCGACGCCAACGCCGTGGCCTTGGTGGTGCAAGACGAGCAGGCCAAGCGGTTTCTCAGGACCGTGATCGGGCACGCCATGACCATAGTGGAGAGCGTGCAGGGTTTCGCCGGGGGGCAGGTGATTCGCGCCTGCAGCGCTACAACACCAGCAGGATAAGGACCGGCGAGAGGTTCATGGCCCAGCTCAACGTGAACAGATGGCTGCTGTGACACGACAACAACATCACCGAGTTTCTTTTTACGATTGTGAATTTCTTCGATCGAGTCTGTGTGTCTGCGCTGAGCGCGGGGTGTGTGACAAGCAGAGCGATGGTGGGGTGAACGTGCAGACAGTGTTTTCTAGTGACAATAAAAGGCTTACACAAGCTGCTCAAGTAAACATGGTTCTTTATTTCATTTCAATTTCATTTCATTTCTTTCACACAATCTTCTCGTACACGGAAGGGTAGATCACAAGGGGACGTCGAGGACGCGATCCTGTTTAGTTTTGTTGCGTTTCTTATGCTGCTCCAGGATTTCGTACGGCGTACCGTGCTTTTTCGCCGGTTTCGGGAACTTGTTGACGAGCTGTCCCTCGTGAGCCCCCCTCACCTTAGTTTTGAACGCGAAGTCTCCTTGAGCGAGCCGCACGAGACCCTCGACCGAGGCTTCCTCTGCGGGACGTTCGGTCGAACCCCGGTTCTCCATCGAGGGCCTCGCGGGGGGCCACGGAGACGGAGCGTTGGCCGCGCGCAGCGACGAGCCTCCCTGGTCCGTCGGCGGCGGGGAGACGCTGGGTCCGGACGAGCTCTCGGTCCGTCCCCCCTGACCCCCGAACGCGAGAGCTAGCCACCATCGAGGGTAAGTCGCGTCGCCGCTGGGAAGCCGGTCGTCTCTCGCGTCGCCGCGGCGTATCGCGTCGCGACGGGCCGAGGCTCGTGGCTCGAGCCGGGGCCGCCTCCGGCGAGGCAGGTTTTCAAGACGCGGACAGATCCGTCCACCAGTGGAGCCGTCCGTCCACGGGCTCCATTTCGCCAGCTAGCCCAGTCGCGTGTTGGTGTGGAAACACAGCCTTTCCAGCCACAGCAAGACGTTCAGGATCACCAGCGCGCATAGGACCGCCTCGGCGCCACGATACAGGCAGCTCTCGATGGATGAGACCGAGACGACGGGATCGGGTTCCTTTCCTCGGCCCTGCCTGGTCGCGCGCAGAAACCATCTCGCTTCGGTCGCCGGCGAGCGTCCCGCGCTTAATACAGAAGAGTCGATCTCAGCCCAGCGCTATCTGCGCGCCCCGCAAGAGTCCCCAGTACATCACGTAGGTTGGCGCGCCAAAGAACAGCGGGGCGGCGTGCGCGAGGGGAGTCAGCGCCAAGTGGATCGTGTTGTAGAGCAGCGCGGACGCAGCGAGCACATACCAGAAGACCGGGGCCTCGGTGTACCGGTCGTAAAGGTGGAACGGTATTTCTTCAAGCTGGCCGAAGGAGCGCTTGCTGTAGCGTGAGCCCTCGAGGCCAGCGGGCGCCTGGGAGAGCCTCTTCTCCCTGTGCAGGGCCAAGGCCTCGCTCCTTCCCGTGGTCGAGAGGGCCAGGAGCTGCGTGCGCCTCGCCTTCTCGACGAGAGCGTTCAATTTCATGCGGGTGTACGAGGCGGCGCTCTCAGGGACGCCGCCACAAGGATGACTTTGTATCCGATGAGCCACGCGCATCCCCCCTGCGGCAGCTGCTGCGCTGTGAGCGTGTGGGTCAGGTGAAGAAACAGGAGGAATACGGCGTACGGTCGAATCCGCTGAAAGGACCACATGCGTTCACCTGAGACGAACCATCCTCAGCGAGCCGATCCCGTTAATCCACGCGACGTGGAGCGCCGTGCTCGTCGCGGCGGGATCGCGGAAGGTCCTCGTCTCTCCGAGCAACCGGTCCACGAGCTCTCTCCGCCGAGCGGCTCCGGGCCGCAGCAACGCGCATAGTATATCCAGGTGTGAACGTAGGCGCGCAGAAAAGCGCAAACACGACGACGCGGTGGGTAAAGGGTACGCCAGCCAGGGGTCGACCGCCAACCCGAGGTTCGCGCGGGAGCCCGCAGCCGAGGTGGTCGCTGTGACCGCTATGCCCGCGCCCAAAGCCACGCAGACCGTGAGAGACCACGCAGTCCCCACCAGGCCAAGCGCGAACGGATCCCACAGCCTGACCGTGTGCGCGAATAGCGCATCAAGATCAGCGCGCTAGACACGACTTTGAGCACGTTGACCAAGACAACTTTGGCGCTCCGCGAGCTCTCGAGGGTCCTGTTGATCCAACAAGCGGCGGGGAAAGGTACAGGGGTGGGCGTTCGTTGTCGCGAACGTCCCTTTGCTCAGAGAGACGGAGAGGATCAGATCCCGGTCTGTCACGAAGGTCTTGGGCAGCATTTGGTCCCCTTTGCTCTCCTTTTATCGTCTTTCCTTCATGGAACTCGACTCGATGTTACGATGCTGTACAGTATAATATAACGCTTTGATCGGTAGCGACATCGACTCCCCTCGCCCGCCTCGTTTTCGCCTCACAGCCAGCGGGTTATCGCCCTCGCCGAGTCCGCCGTGTCGCCGGCGAGCCCGTGTCCGCCCTGGGAGCGCCTGCACTACATGTCTGCCTATCTCACCCATCCTGTCGAAGAGCGAAGGTTGGTAGCGTCGCCATTCACAGAAACCGGCGCACCTGAAGGTGTTCCCGGACTCCGTTCCCAGATGCACGAGCGGCTGTCACGGGCGTTGCGCAGGTGGTCGAAGAGCTCTTCCTCGCAGTTGACCCAGACCAGACCCAGAGAGGCCCCGGCTTCGCCGCCCAAGGCCGTGGAGTCGTTCCCCGATGCGGACTCTGCGGACTTGGCTATCATGTACAGCCTGATCGAAGAGCGGGACGAGTCCTTGCCCGGCACCTTGACGTCGTCGACCTCGCCCGTGCGATACGCGGATCCGTGAACGAGGCCACCGAGCCCACCAGCTGAACGGCTTCCCTCACCAGCGAGGGCTTGGAGACCACGCAGTGAAGCACGAACCACAGGTGCTCACTGAGCGCCGGCACGTTCTCGAGAGCCAGCGCCGTCACGTTGGCCACCACGGAGGCCCTGAGCTGCGCCGGTGCTCGCGCCCTGCCCGTGGTCAGAGACTCCTCGGTGCACCTGATCAAGTCGTGAAACTGTTTGAGCGATCTGTTCCACTCCGATACGAAGACGTTGATCGGTATGGCGGGCACGTGCAGTCCCCCCGCGCCGCCTCCCAGGTAGCTGCTGATGCACCTCGCGGCCATCTGAGCGCTGCCCTTGACGCAGTACGTGTTGTACAGGTCGACTATCGAGGCGTACTCGTCGCTGCGGGCCGTCAGCGGCGCGAGCCTCACACGCACAGGTCTCCCACGGTCGGGGTCTGTTTTATCGCGGCCGGTATCATCTGAGACGGCACGTACGTGAAATCGAGAGCTCCCAAGGCGAGGTTGTCGCCGTGTCTCTTGTAGTGACAGTTGAGCCCCGACCACACCGGGTCACCTTCGTCGGAGGGCTCCGAGGCCAGCGGTTCCAGCCGCCGTGCTTGCGTTGCGAACTGGACGTTCGGCAGGTTGAGCGTCTCGCAAAGCGAAGTCATGACCAAGTCGAGCTGAACCGAGCCGGACGAGAGAGCCGGGACGAGGAGATTACCGCGGCGACTTTGCCCGTGTCGTTAGTGAATGTATTTGAGCTCGGTGGACCGGCGCGACGCGCGCCGCTTTCCCCTGTCTCCGCCGGAGTCGGACACCGACCGGCGCGGGGCGGGAAGGTAGGATCTCTCCCGTGTGGCTCTTATAAACGCGAGGCCGAGGAGGTTTCTCTCAGAATCTACCAGACGCCGGGTTGACATGAGGAACTTTGTGGGCTTCGAGATCGTCGGTGCGTTTTCCGCCGAAGGAGGCATTTCAAACATGGTCGTGTCCTCAGACATAAGTGACCACCGGGAACCGGTCGCGTCCCGATCGGCGAAACTCGAGGCGGCCGTGGCTCGATATCTGGCGTCGGTAAGTAACGCGTGAGTCGCGAAGCGCTGCGGTCGTCCTTGGTGCAGACGTCGCTGACATCCCTCTGTCTTTCGCAGATACCTCAGCTCCCAGGCCGCTCGAGAAACTTCCGAACGTCGGGACGCGTCGACGTGAGAGACGACACCGAATCGCAGTTCGGAAGCATCTGCTGTCCCGGTTTGCGCCACACGATCGAGGGAGACCGAGTCCCTCGATCGATTTCCAAGGAGGAATCCGACGCGACGGTCGCCTTGGAAGGGGCTCTGTTACAACACCTGGCTCCTGTACTGCAGCCCCTGTGGGCCTCTCACCGGGCCAGCTCCTGCGCTGACGCCGCTGGGCACGTACCCCTGTAAAAGTTTGATTGTGTGAGAGCGTGTCCTTATAACCTGTAAAGCAAATAAGCACCTGCAAACCCACCTCTGAGTGTCCTTCTGTTCATGTGAAAAAGCCAGACGAACCCTCGCATCAAGCGTACGGGTTCGCGCCTTACAGCAAATAAACCCCTGCAAACCCACCTCTGAGTGTCCTTCTGTTTTTGTGAAAACCCAGACGAACCCTCGCATCAAGCGTACGGGTTCGCGATTTCAGTTTTATTTCACACACACAGACACAGACAAAACGGGAACGGCTCGTGGGTTCGTGACATCTGTTTTATTTCACACACGCAGACAGAGTACATGGGTATATGGACATAATTGAGACAGAATACGAGATGCCTGAGCCACGGTCTATCATCTGAGCGTAGACACCGCCGAAACGAACTCCTCCATGAGGCGATGCTTATCGGACACAGGGTCCGCGTCCCGCGAGGGTGGAGGGTAGCCGGCCTGTTGCTTCTTAAATCACGTTGTCGGGCAGGCGGTGCCGATTCGGGCGTCGGGCTCGGCAGTCGGAACGGTCGGCGTTTTTCGCAGCGCCTCTCGTCGTCGTCGGTGTCCATGAGCGAGACGGTTTCCTCCGACTCGACCTTTCGTTTGCCGTCCTCCCGTCTGGCCGACTGCTCTCGCAGCTCTTTCAGTTCCTTCAGCAGGGAGGGTACGTCCACCGAGGCGTCCCCATCCCGGCTCGCGGCGGCGAGCGGGGACCGTCGGCGATCCGGGGTACGCCCGCGTCTGTTGTACGGGGTGTCTCTCGCCAGGTTCCGCAATTCCGGGTCGGCTCGGGCGAGCGCTCGAGACACTCCGTCTCCTTGCTCGTCCCGCTCCACCGCGTCCCCGTACCCTCGCTCCAGCATGGCGTCCCTGATGCCCGTCTTTATCATGTCGCCAACGCTCGTCTTGATCATGGCAATCATCTCCTCTCGCTTTTTGCGAGAAGCCTCCTCTTTCTCGGACTCTCGTTTGTTGTAAGCGAGCGCTATGTCCCTCTTCTGTTCTTCCGTGAGGGTGTCGCGATGAGCCGTCTTTTCGAAGGTCCCCGCCGGCGACCGTCCGTCCCCGTAGCTGTAGTAGTACGGGACGTGCTCGGCACCCCGGGCGACGAGGGGCCGCGGCTGCTCCGGTCGATCGCGTCGCTGTCCGTTCGTGTGCTGTTGCGCGCGTTCGTCGACCGCGAACCTCGGCGGCAGAAGTCGCCGCAGCTCCTCCAGTTCGTATCCCGAAAGGGGCCGAGGTTGCTGCTCGCCGCCCGGGTCCATCGCGGCTCCAGCTCCGGAGGCCTCGTCGGCGGACACCGTCGCGTTAGTATGTCCCCCGGCGACGGCGGCGGAGGGCGCTTTCGTCTCGCCCGCGCACAGCTTGTTCCGCAACCCCGTGCGCTCGGTGAAGTCCCTCGCCCCTCGCGCCGTGAACATCGCGTCTGGGTCTTCGGGCGAACTCAGCCTTTGTTTCAGCACGCCGTTCTGAACCTTCACGGCCTTCAGCGCATCCTTGAGCGCTCGTATCTCTTCCGCTTGCTTGGCCAGGAGCGTCATCGCGGCCCTCGCCTCGTCCTCGGGGCCTTGCGGCACTCCGGCATCTCCGACGCTCTCCGCGTCCTCGCCTTCCCCTCGGCTGCCCTCGCCGTCCCCTTGCGGCACATCAGCGGGTCGAGAACCCTCGTCTTCGGGACGCAGCCCCGCCTCGAGAGCCGCGTCCTTCACTGAGCAAAAGCCCATCCTGATCATGGTCCGGGTCACGGCGTCCCCGTCCGCGACCGCGACGCAGAAGCAGCCGGGCCTCACGGGGACCGAGACCAAGCTGCACTCCTCCGTGACGGGGCCGTAGGCGTTGTCCCCCACGGTGCCCAAACTGAAAGCGGTGCTCGCCGCGCCGTCCTGCGTCAACGACCCCAGCAGGCGTTTCGCGTACTCCGTGCTGTCGCAGGACACGCAGCAGAACAGGAATGTCTTGTCTATGGACTTGCTGTGCACGTGCCAGTAGCACTCCACGCGACCGATGTCTTTGCCGGCCTCGTGCAGGAACACGGCCCTCCCGGGCTGCGGGTGACAAGCTCCCGAGTACGACAGCTCGTTTCCGACTGCAAAGTCGGCCCTGGACTCGGGGTAGGTCTCGTCCGGCGCGAGCCCGTACACGCTGCACACGCCGACGACGAACGTGCCGGACCCGCTCGAGCGCACGCGAGCCAGGGCCTCGGCGTAGTCGGCGTCCTCGGTCCCGTAGCACTCCTTGCAGAAGATGGGGACAAACAGGGAGGGGTCCGAGCGCAGCTCCTCGTCCCGACACTCGCTGCTGTCTGCGTAATCCACGAGGGTCATGCTGGTCGCGTTCAGCACCGCTCTCTTCGCGTCCCGAGAGGACGTCTTCACGTACACGCTCTGGTCTTTGATGCAAAACAGGGGACCGGCCCTGATCGAGCGTCCCGTCGAAGTCGCTGGAGGGTCCGCTGGAGGCATTGGGATGGTTTGCTTCGGTTCGGTTTTGTTTTCGACAGCAAAGAGTTCCCTCGGCGATTTAACGCGCGCGGAGGTAAATGTACAAAGACGAGCTTGCGTGACACTGTTAAGACGCACAGACCCCAACTACCCCGCCTCCGCCTATCATTTAGACGAGCGGCTCGCCCGCGGGTCCGCTCCGGTGTTAAAAATCAGATTGTCTCCCCAGACGAACTCTCTGTCAAACGCCAGCAGCATTTCCAGCGCCGTGCCCGAGATGTGAGCCACGTTCTGCACCGTGCAATACGGAGGAGTGCCGGCGAAAGGGCAGCCGCTCTCCCGAGCGCTCGTAGCGCGCGTGAGCTCGCTCAGCAGTTCGGAAAGCCTTCCCGCATCGCCGGGGGACATGCCGAACATCCCCCGCAGGTAAGCTCTCGTTTTGGCCCGTTCGAACTCGTCGTGCCGCCCGGGCGACTCTGGGGCTCCTTTGCACCATTTACATTGCGCGCTGTATATAGTGGCTAACACGCGCTTGTCGCTCGTGCGAAACACGCAGCGGTTACGGAGATCGGCCCCGCCTGACCACGTGTCGTCGTCAAAGAAGACTCCTCCGCGCACGGTCGGCCGGTCGCTCTCGATGAACCCCACGACGCGACCGATGAGAGCTTCGGATTCACCCTTTTGTGCTTCTCCTTCTTCTTTTTCTCCTTCTCCTTCATTTCCAAAATCGCGCCACCTCGGAGATGAGCGGACGAGAAGCCGATTTCTCGACAATTGCCTCCCGGCCTCGCTCACCTTCCTGCTCGGCGTCTTGCTCCTCTTGGCCTGACCCTCCTCGCCCGGCGGCGACGCCTTCGCCGGGTCGATCATCTCGATCAGGCGGCGAAACTTCAGAGTCGAACGTGTTCCAGAAGAGGCGAGTCGACGGAGCGGGGACACAGAGGAGGGGGAGCGATCGAGCCTCGGGAAGACGCTCGGCGCCGGGCGTTAGTAACACCCAGGAGCGGCGGACGAGGGCTCCGTCCGGCGACCCCGCCCCGCCGGTTTCGTCTCGAGCATGGCCACCGAACCCATATTCCAAATGTTCCCGAGGCGACGGAGGAAGTCCTGCGTCCCGGCCGGACCCGAGTCGGGCGAGCTCGGCGAATCGGACCGCTTTCTGCAAAAACATTACCCCATGCTGTACATGAACGTGAGCGCGAGGGAGCACCCTTCGATAGAGAGCGTTCGGTGCGAGGCCGAGGAAACCCGTTGCCTTCTGTGCAGGACGTTGGACAGGAACACGCTGGACTCGGTGAGGGTGCTCGAGCCTCACGAGGTCGCGCCTTACTTGAACTCGTGCGGCCAAGATTTCACAGAGAAACAGGTCAACGTGCACCTGGCCCACAGCGTGGGAGAGGAGAACCTCGCCGGGGTTTTGCAGAACATGTCCGTCGACCTGATCGCCGGGTCTTACTCGCTGGCGAGCGCAGCGTCTCTCCGCGTGATGAACCGAGTGCAAACGCACATGGGCAGGGTGTTCTTCGCGGCGGACCAGGACATGGCCAAAGTGCACAACGACGCGGTGAAACAGTTCATGGGCCTGGCGGCCACGTGTCAGTCGCTGATGAAGCAGAGGCAGGGCAAAGGGGAGAAGGGCCCCGTCACAAGCAACTCCTCGTCCTCCTCATCGTCCTACTCCTCCTCGTCCTCGTCTTCGCCCCATCCCCTGCTGTGATCGCGTCGTCGACTCAGTCTCTCGGATCCGTTTACTCGCCGCGATTATTAGCGCGTTCGGGGTCGCGACCGGGTGGAATCTCTCCCCCCCGAACATGGTCGATCCCAGCGACTCAGCGAGGACGTTCCTCTGCGCCACCTTCGTCTTTGTCCTGACGGTTACGACCGAGGCCGGCGGCGAAGAGCCGTACGGTTACGCTCCGTACGTGTGGGTCTCGGTGCAGACGTGCAACACTCGGAGCGGGTGGTGCGTGGGCAGCAGCGCGACCGGCTTCGCGCTGGACAGGGGCGGCGACGGCGCGGGGAGCACGGGGAGATCGACCGACCCGAGGTGCACGCACTACTGCCCCGGGAAGATCACCGCAAACTGGAGGGGCACGCGAGAGCACTCCGGAGACCTCGAGACACACACCGCCGGAGGCTTCCTGCTGGGGGCCTACGTGAGAAAACTGGACAGGTCGTCCTGCGTCGAAGTCCCCGGCGGCTTCGGGTGCTCGGACCGCGTGGTCCCGACGTTGCCGCTCAACAAAATATCCATCCTGCTGCACGCCAGTCCCGGAAACAGAGCCTACTACTTGGGGGAAGACGCGTCGGCCGAGTGCGAGCCGGGCCCCCAGTGCGCGGCGTACAAACTCCTCAGGAGGACGCTGTACGCGCCCGCGTCGAGCCGGCGGTGGCCCGACGCGGAGGACGTGCTGGCCATTCGCAATTCGCCGTACGCTTGCGTGCTCGCCTACGCGGGCCTCGGGGACGCCGAGTCCTTAGGCGCCTGCCACTCGCAGCTGGGAGACCACTGTTTCGAGTCGGAGGGAAACAAGTTCTGCGTGGGCAACTCGAGGTCGCAGTGGACGGGCCTCACCAACGCGGACGCCCAAGCCTCGGCGCCCTTGGTCATCTGCGAGGTATCCGACTCGCGGAGCATGAGGAGCCGAGGGCCGGCCTACGCGCCCACGCCCCAGGAGATCAGAGACTTCGTGGGGCCGTCGTCGTGCGACGCCACAATCCTGCCGGTGGATCGGGCCCTGTACTCGCCGCCCTCGGCGCAGGGGCGCCTGTCCTTGGCCCTCGACGCGTCCGCGTTCCTCACGGTGGCGGAAGCGGGTCACGTCGTCATGAAGGTCCCCTTCGACGAGTGCCTGATCCCGGTATCCTCGAGCTCGGCGGACTTCAGTTCCGTCGCGCGGTCCGTGGCCGAGACCCTGGCCAGGGCCATCACGTCAACCTACTCCACGGCCCTGCTCTTGGACGCGAGCGGATGGGGCGCGGCGACAAACTGCACGAGGTCTGCCTGGAACGGGACGAACTTCACCGAGGTCGCGAGCTCCGCGGCGGACGCCCTGACCCGAGAGGGCGTCTCGAAGATTTTCCTCGGCCTGCCTCGGTCCCGAGAGCTCCTGGGCGAAATAGGACTTCGAGACTGGGCGCGTTCGACGCCTTCGTGACGCCCGGGGCTTCGCGGACATGAGCAAACCCGGGCGATGTCAGAACATGTGGGTGAGCGGCGGGGGCGCGTCGTCGTCGGACGAGGGCGTCATGCCGTACCTGATGACCCTGCTGAGGCACCGGGTCAGAGCGAACAGGGTGATTTTCACGCTCTCTCTCACGGGAGGCCTGAAGCTCGCCTCGCTCGAGGGCGGCGGCGACGAGGCGTCGTCCGGCGGCGCGATCGAGGGCGAGCTTTCGCTGGCCGACGCCGAAACCAACGCGGCGCTCAGGTGCGAGGAGGACATCGACACCAAGTGCTGCTCGGGCTCCAGCTCGACGGTGTGGGCCAGGGGCGTGATGGTGAAGCGTGACCGTCGCGTCGACCGTTCGAGACCCTCAAGCGTTCCCGGAGCTGATCGCCGTGGCGTTCGGGCGTGAACCAGTCGTGATAGCCCCGTGGACTCGGATTTCAAGCGCGGGGTCGCTCCGACACGCCCGCGATCTTGGGCATCGCGTCGGCCGTGCACAGGCTCAGGGACTGGAAGAGGCAGCAGGTAGCGGCCGGCATATCCACCGCGGAGGAGCCGCGGAGGGGAGCGAGGTCGGCGAGGTCCGCTGAACCCCGTTTCGCTCTCGAGAATCCGGACGAGCTGGTGAGGCTGAAGGAGATCGTGATCACCGTTCCGGAAACGCAGTACAAGGATCCCGCCTCGGGCTCCAAGAGCTGCCTGGACCCGCGGTACAACGTGGGCCTGAGCAACACCATCGTGTGCCCCGGACTCATAGCCGCTCACGGCGCGCTGGGGATATTCAAGGAACCTCACAGGGAGATGCACAGCACCAGCTACGATAAGATCTACGTGGCGAACCTGTACAAGCTGGACTCGTGCACCCCGGGAGAGCCCGGGAGAAGGGCCGAGGTCTCGTCCGAGCCTCCTCAGGTCGCGATCAACATAAACACGCTGGTGCCCACGACGGATCGCAAGCACTACATGGTGGGCATCCTGGACTCGGAGAGGCTCGTGGAGTATGTCCCGCCGGTGAACAAGGTGTGTGTGGCGCACAACACGGGCGAGAGCACCCACAGCGTGAACGTCGTGTCCGTGGACGACGGTTACGCGGTGGACAAGCCCGTGGTGGAGTCCGCTCACGGGGTGATAGTGAAACCGCGGAAGCTCTGCATTTCGTGTCCAACTTCACCCGGGCATAGACTACATCAACCTCAACGTGAGCTGCGTGGACGA
Source organism: Channa striata (assembly GCA_033026295.1). Lineage (NCBI taxonomy): Eukaryota > Metazoa > Chordata > Actinopteri > Anabantiformes > Channidae > Channa > Channa striata. The sequence continues at coordinate 36,212 of JAUPFM010000115.1, forward strand.
CGCGTGGCGTGGCGCTGCGGCCCTGCCTGATCGCGTGCGGCGGCGGCGACGACAGCTGCCGGAGAGACTACGGCAGGCTGTGCAACTCGGCGCACGAGATCGTCAACGACGCCCGCAGGGCTGGAGACCTGATGAGAGAAGGCCTGCAGGAGCTGGCCACGCAGGAGCTGAAGGCTTCCGCGTACGCGATACCCGACGGCGCGCCTTTCCCAGGGCTCTACGGGCCGCAGGGTGCCAGCGGACGCCGCAAGAGGTTCCTGGGCGCGGTGCTCGGCGGCGCCTCTCTGGGCCTGGCGATACACGTGTCCCGGAGAGTGGACGCGCTGGAAGCTCAGATGGACGCCACGCGGAACTCCTACGTGAGCGTGGCGGGACAGCTGGTAGAGGTGAGCAACAAGCTCGACGCCAACGTGGCGCTGATAAACGGCAGGATAGACGAGCAGGAGAGGAAGATGAAGAAGAACACGGACATCGCGAACAAGAACTTCGCCATGCTCAGAGACGCCATGAAGCGCAACACGGAGGCCGCCCTGCGGGACACCAACGTCAAGTTTTCCGTGATGGCCAGCTACCAGATGTGGTACGCTCAGATACAGAGCGTGACCCACCAGATGATGCAGGCCGCCATGCACACCAAGTTCATGGCCAGAGGAGTCGAAAACTGCCTGAGGCAGATAGCGTCCAAGCGCTCCGGGAGCTGCCCGAGCGGGATGGCCGTTATGCGGGAGCACCCGGGCCTGGCGGAGTTTCCCACGGTGGGCACGGCCCTGTACAAGGACCGAAAGCTCTTCATCGTGCACTCGGTTCCCGGTACGGTCGAGAGGGTCGTGGTCAGGGGGATCATCCCCATACCCAAGATGAGCACGGACGGCGTGCCCTGCTGGCCCGACTACAACGTGTGGTTCATAGACGGCAAGTTCTACGAGCCGTCCGAGTGCCACGGGAAGTACTGCGCGAAGCCCGAGCTCCACGAGAGGTACCTGAGGTGCACCAAGGATCCCAGCGAGTGCAAGACCGTGTGCGGACCGTGCCACAGAGGCATATGTTATCGGGACAACAAAGTCACGTGGATGGAAGGCTCCGCGACGGTGGAGATCGATTCTCCGCCGCTGAAGCCCTTCTCCAGGCCGCACATATCAGACGGGCGGTGTCCTTCGCGGATCTGCTGAAAGACGATTTACCCGGGCGCGCCGGGCTGGAGTTGCTGGAGGCCATAAACACGAGCGTCAAGCTGGCGTCCGTCGTGCGCGAGAATCTGGACAATATCAGCGGGACCTGAAGGAGTTCGACAAGCGCACGACGAGATGACCCCGGCAGGGTCTCGTTCGGAGGCTGGCTCGGCCGCCAGCGACGCCGCCCTGTGGACCTCCGTAGCCGTCCTCACCACGTGGTGCGGAGCGCTCTCGGCCGGGATCGCTTACCTGGTATTTTGCGGTGGCGGCAACGGCGGTGGCGGTGGAGGAGAGGTTCTGCTCCCCAGATACGTGAAGAGACCCAGGGCGAAGATGTTATAGTGTTTTACCGTGAAGGAAACAGCAGCGAAACTTGTGCACATATCGTATGGGTTGTCTGAAAAAATAAACCGTTTTGACCACACATACTGTCTCTGTCTGTTTGTCGTTACTCTGCGCGTAATGACAATGGAACATAAAAATAATGAAATGAGGAAGGACTGTGAGTCAAACTGAATTTTTATTTTTCATCGGTAACACAGACGCTTACATGTAGCACAAACACACCACCGATATGTTGTTTTATTTTTTAAAACCGTGCACTGCATTTTCTTGTCAGTCGTCCTCTCCATCTTTTAATCCTCCTCGTCCTCCTCGTCTGTATCCCCCTGCTCGTTTTCGGCAGCTGTGAAATCGTCGTTCGGGTCTTCGCTCGGGTCCAAGGGGATGGAAGCCTCAGTTTTGGTCAATGCGAGCAGGCCTTCGAGCTCTCTGGGCTGAAGTTCGGGCCAGTGATTCTTGAACGCGTAGGACCCGTACTCGAAGTCGTCTTCCTCGCGGGGCATCGCGAACAGGGTGACGCGCTCCGGCACGCGGGACTCTATCAGCAAATCGAAGGTCTCGAAGTCGTCTCTGAGCCATTCGTCTATGACCGCGAATGCCGCCGGCATCTGTTTTCCGTGACACACGGGAAACACGTGCATCGCATCGTCACTAAACCCTTCACCGGAAGCCAAGAACAGCCCTCCTCTGGGGTAGTACGTGAGGCCCCAGCAGCCAGCTATGTTGGGACAGGTTTCGTGCCTCGCGTTCGGGGGAGCGATCCCTTGGGGGCGCGCGATGAAGGGCTCCGATCCTCCTTTAACTTTTTCTCTCTGGAGCTCGTAGGACTGTTTCTCGTATTTGCTCGAGTTAAACACTTCCATCGCTTTACCGGCGAGACTCACGTTTCTCGTAATCCCAATGTGTATCAGGTCCACCAGCAACCTAGCGGGCATGCAGATCCGCTTCTTGATCTTCACACTGTCCGCGGATACCACGTAGCACTCGTGACCGTCCGGGATTTCCTCGGTCAAGCACGTCAACCTCACATAGGGCGCGTCGTAGCGTTTTCCCTTAAGGTACTTCAGGACGATCCTATTGGCGACCTTTCCCACGCCCAGGCTTACCTTTATGCAAGGTTGCTCGGATCCCGGCAACCCTACCGCACGGGCCCTTTTGGGATCTGAGGACCTCGTGGGCGCTACGGACGCTGACGGTCTCACAGCGTGTTCCCTCTTACCCAAAGTGGTGCCAGAGTGGACCTTGTTGGGAGAACTGGTGGGGAGAGGAAAGGAAAAAAAAAACATAGTCAGTGTCAGAATTGCCTTGCAAAAATAAAAATAAAAAATCATTTTGCACGCGCACACATGTTCGTTTACGCACCTCCGTAACTTTGACCAGCCCTCTGTCTCGTTCCCGGGAATACCGCGGATCTTGAGGCTCAGTGAGCTGGCAACATTCCTGTCACCGCCTACCAACCGCTCCAGCTTCTCTCTGCTTTCCGGGCGACACAGGGCCCTGAACTCTCCCATGGTCACTTTCGCCCTCTCAAAGTTGGGAAAGTATCTTCCCAGGCCCCATTCCGTCAGGTGCTCCAGGACGCGGAGCCCTTGGATCCTGGTTCTCAGCACTGCGGTGGGGCCTATCTTGTTGTCCACCAGTGCCTTCAGTTTCTCTTCGTTCTCGCTGTCCCCCAGGTTCATGAACTGTTCCACGTTCACGTTCGCCCTCTCGAAGTTGGGAAAGTATCTTCCCAGGCCCCATTTCGTCAGGTGCTCGAGGATGCGGAGCCCCTGGCTCTTGGCTCTCAGCAAGGCGGTGGGGCCTACCTTGTTGTCCACCAGTGCACTCAGTTTCTCTCTGTTCTCGAATTCCCCCAGGGCCATGAAGTCGTTCATGCTCACGTTCGCCCTCTCGAAGTTGGGAAAGTATCCCTCCAGGCCCAATTCTGTAAGGTGCTCCAGGACGCAGAGCCCCTGGATCTTACGGCTCAGTGCGTCGACCGTCTCCTGGCCGCCGTGGCGGACCAGTCGGCGTAGCCTCTGGTTGTTTTCGGGGCGCCACAGGGACATGAAATCTCTGATGTCAACCCCCGCAAAATTAGAGGCGTACGCTTCGAGATTCCATTCCCTCAGATACTTCAGCACGCTGGGGTCGCAAGACGGCCGTGTCTCCATGTCCAAAGAGGTGCTGGCTGTCGCGTGCATTCAGTGGATGGCTCTTTGATTGTAGTCGAGAAAGGCTAACGTTTAGGCTAATGGGTGAAGTTTGGCGATCTAAGGATGGTAGGTCTAAAGTCCCTGTCTGCAGGTCAAATATCTAGTGATCTGCTATATGAAGATGTGAGGGGCAGTAGGAGGCTCTGAGGGTCAGTCGGACTCTCTGAGCAGCGGTCGGACGCTCTGAGGGGCAGTCGGATGGGGCGGTCGGACGCTCTGAGTAGCGGTCGGACGCTCTGAATAGCGGTCGGACGCTCTGAATAGCGGTCGGACGCTCTGAATAGCGGTCGGACGCTCTGAATAGCGGTCGGACTGGGCGGACGCTCTGAATAGCGGTCGGACGCTCTGAATAGCGGTCGGACTGGGCGGGGAGGAAGCTCTGAGGGTCGGTCGGACGCTCTGAATAGCGGTCGGACTGGGCGGGGAGGAAGCTCTGAGGGTCGGTCGGACGCTCTGAATAGCGGTCGGACTGGGCGGGGAGGAAGCTCTGAGGGTCGGTCGGACGCTCTGAATAGCGGTCGGACGCTCTGAATAGCGGTCGGACGCTCTGAATAGCTCTGGTCGACGCTCTGAATAGCGCTCTGAATAGGGCGCTCTGAATAGCGGGACGCTCTGAATAGTCGGTCGGGTCGCTCTGAATAGCGGTCGGACGCTCTGAATAGCGGTCGGACGCTCTGAATAGCGGTCGGACTGGGCGGGAGGAAGCTCTGAGGGTCGGACGCTCTGAATAGCGGTCGGACGCTCTGAATAGCGGTCGGACGCTCTCGGACGCTCTGAATAGCGGTCGGACGCTCTGAATAGCGGTCGGACGCTCTGAATAGCGGTCGGACGCTCTGAATAGCGGTCGGACGCTCTGAATAGCGGTCGGACGCTCTGAATAGCGGTCGGACGCTCTGAATAGCGGTCGGACGCTCTGAATAGCGGTCGGGCGCTCTGAATAGCGGTCGGACGCTCTGAATAGCGGTCGGACGCTCTGAATAGCGGTCGCTCTGGTCGGACGCTCTGAATAGCGGTCGGACGCTCTGAATAGCGGTCGGACTGGGCGGGAGGAAGCTCTGAGCGGACGCTCTGAATAGCGGTCGGACGCTCTGAATAGCGGTCGGACGCTCTGAATAGCGGTCGGACGCTCTGAATAGCGGTCGGACGCTCTGAAAGCGGTCGGACGCTCTGAATAGCGGTCGGACGCTCTGAATAGCGGTCGGACGCTCTGAATAGCGGTCGGACGCTCTGAATAGCGGTCGGACGCTCTGAATAGCGGTCGGACGCTCTGAATAGCGGTCGGACGCTCTGAATAGCGGTCGGACTGGGCGGGGAGGAAGCTCTGAGGGTCGGTCGGACGCTCTGAATAGCGGTCGGACGCTCTGAATAGCGGTCGGACGCTCTGAATAGCGGTCGGACGCTCTGAATAGCGGTCGGACTGGGCGGGGAGGAAGCTCTGAGTGGCGGTCGGAGGCTCTGAATAGCGGTCGGACGCTCTGAATAGCGGTCGGACTGGGCGGGGAGGAAGCTCTGAGGGTCGGTCGGACGCTCTGAATAGCGGTCGGACGCTCTGAATAGCGGTCGGACTGGGCGGGGAGGAAGCTCTGAGGGTCGGTCGGACGCTCTGAATAGCGGTCGGACGCTCTGAATAGCGGTCGGACGCTCTGAATAGCGGTCGGACGCTCTGAGTGGCGGTCGGAGGCTCTGAGTGGCGGTCGGACGGGGCAGGGCAGAGGCTCTGGGGGGCGGTCGGACGCTCTCAGTAGTGGTCGGACGCTCTGAGAAGAGGTCGGACGCTCTTTGTAGTGGTCAAGATTAGTCTGAGAGGACACCAGAGACTCTCTTCATTTCACACTCTACACCGTGAGAGCAGCTATTATTTTAGACAAATGGACCGCATCGGAAGATCACTGTTTTCAGAAGGGCCAACTCTGATGGTATAAGGAGCTAACGGCTTTGGTGCTAACGACTTTGGCACGAAGACAACAGACCCTAGAGGGGGACTCGCACCGAGGACAATTCCAACTTAGGGTTGATATGGACTCGTTGCCCACTGGGGCACGCAGGGGATCCATCACGCCTTCTCCTTTGCGTAACGTACAGATGAGGAGATGGTACGAGGAGGAGACTCAAGTGCTAGGGCTGCAGCGGCAACACTACCGCGCTGGCGGGATCGGAGAGCATTGGGAGAAAGATAGCCGCAGGGGCTCGCGCGAAGGCAGGTCTCAGCCGAGAGAGTTTCGACGGTGCTCTCCTTTGCGCAAAGAACACAAAAGGAGACGCTCTACATCCGAAGGCGTCGGACCTAGATGGGACGCAACCGACAGACGGTCAATGTCAAGCTCGGCGGATCGCCAGATGCACTGTCCTAAAAGACTCAAAGTGAAAGGAGGTGAGTTTCCAGCACACAAAAGAAAATGGGCGCCGGCGGACGAAAGAGCCAGGGTGTCTAACTGGCACCCAATGCAGTCGGTCGAGGCGCGGCCCTACCCTCATCAGATCCTCAGAGAGCGGTCTTCCAGGAGACCCAGAGAAAACAAGAGAGCGGCCTCGATCCGAGCGGGTCCATCGCCGAGGTTCGCGGGTACCAAGCACGAAGACAGAGCCAGGGTCCGATCTAGGATAATCAACCCCCACGAGTATCAGGGGACGGCGGACAATCCACCAAAGCGTAAAACGAAGATCAGATGGGCCGACCTGCAGTCTAGGTCCGAGATCAAAGCGGGGCGTCGCATCTCGCGCTGGTCGACGGAAGGCAGGAGTCGCCGAAACAGATCTAAAAGCGCCAGGTCTTGGAAACACGAGTCCTCCACCGTGGAAGATGATGATGATGAGGGGGAAAAAGAGGGAGACGTTGGCGATGATGATGACGACGACGACGACTGCGGCGGCAGTAGTGACAGTGACGGAAAGGAAGACGAAGACTGCGTGACCGAAACTCAAGCTGTGCAAACAGGGGGATCGGACCAAACAGCCGACCGAGTCAAGGTCGTCCGAAAAAGAAATGTCTCTTCTTCGTCCTCGTCTTCATCTTCGTGCTCAACATGTTCCTCCAGTTGCACCAGCGCATCGTCGGACGAAGAAGGGTCCGACGAGGGAGAGCGGAAGAAAAAGAGAGGTGGGTCTCGATCTGGCAGCACAGAGGCGCCCAAGCGCGGGGCGCCGAGAGCGAAGAAAAGAGATGCTAGCGAGGGGCCTCCAAGCCCCAGGGCATCTGTCTGCTCGAATCAACAAGGAGTCTCTCCTCACACCTATTCCGACGGCTGCGGACCAGAGAACCCCGGCTCTCACGGCGAAAGCAAAGACGCAGGTTCAGATGGAGAGGAGAGCGGCGCATTCGACCACAGAGAGTCAACCCGGGAAGAACGGGGGGAGAGGGGAAAGCGTAGCGAATCTCCTTGCGTAGATGAGGACGAACCGAGTCGTGAGTCGCCGACTCCCGACCCCCCAGTGCCAACCGAGTCCGACATGGACGTAGGGGAGGCTGGGGCGTCGGAGGAGGACGAAGAGGATCGTCGACCCCTCAAATCGGGCGAGGCTCACCCATCAGCGGTCGACGAGGAGCCCTCTAAGGGCGATGGTCTCCCGACGCCGCCCCCGGACAAAGCCGCCGAGGTTCAGGGTGAATCGGCCGACGGGGAGGACATCGCAGAAGTGGCAGCTGGAGTCACCGAGGAGACGTCGGCGACTTTGACTTTGAAGCTGACCGCGCGAGGAAGGGGGCAACGGGTCCTCGAGGCGGCTGGGAAAGATGGATTATCGCTGGCGAAGCGGCACTGAGCTCGAAACTGCCATCATGAGCATAAGTCATGAAACGAGGTGATTTCTATTTTTTTTTTTTTGTGTGCGTGCTTGCGTGCGCTACCGAGTCTGCTCACTTTATTCATCTCTTTTCCTCTCACCTCCCGTTACAGAAACACCGTCTCGCATCTGACGGTCGCTCTCAGCGACGCGGAGAGTACGTGAGGCGGTTAGAGGAGCTCGAAGCTGAGGAGGACGCCCCGGCCCAATGTCTGTGAGCTGTATTGGTTGAAAGACGACTTAGAAAGTTCGACATGGACTCCCCGGCCCACAGAACCCAACCCAGTACACGACGACAATCCACACTTTGAGGTCCCACAGCAGGGCGGCTCCTCCTGTTTGAGCAATGAGTTCCTCGGCACGACGCTGGACCTCAGCGCTTTCTGCGTGGGGGGGTCTCAGACATCTCAGGGGCCTCATACATCTCACGCAACATATCAGACGTCTCAGGGGTCTCAGCAAAGTCCCTCACAAAGGGGAGGTCAGCCTCAGTGCCCTCGAAACGAATACTGTTACCCCACGCCTCCTCAGAGCGAAGTCATCCAAGCCCAGGACTACAGGCACGGTGGGATACAGACTCCTCCGGCGCACGCTAGAAAGTTGCAAAGAGAAGACGCTCCGAGGGTGCAGGAGCAGCAACAGCGGCAGCAGAAGCAGCATCAACAGCAGGATCAGCAGCAGGAGAAGCAGGAGCAGAAGCAGCAGCAGCAGCAGGAGCAGGAGCAGAAGCAGCAGCAGCAGCAGGAGCAGAAGCACCACACCTCAACTGACCCCCGGGTAAAAGAGGACGAGTCCGTCGCCGGCTCTCGGGAACAGTGCCTGTCATCGACCCAGCTCATCGGGCTGATCACCTGCGTGGCGTGCAGTCGGGTGTTCAACAGAGCGGCGGTGTGTCACGGGTACCTGCTGCAACTCAATAGACCCGTCCAGTGCCTGTGCGGCTGCGTGATCTGCACCCTCTGCTACCGGACCCACCGAGGCTGCCTCAAACACAGCGTCTCCTCAGCGCACGGGCCCGTGAACGCGACCGCCAGTTACCTGGCCGAATGCCCTCAACTGGAGAGCGTGGGAACCTGGGACCTCGGGCGAGATGAGGCCGACCGCTTTAAGACTGGGAAAGAGGTGAACGAGTGTGTGCGCCGGATGATCGAGGATCGCGCCCCCACGGCATCCGAACTGAAACAAGGTAGGTACGAAGTAGCTTGGTTACACGCGAACGTGACCGGTTGGTGTTCTCGCCGGACCGTCTTTTCGCTTGCCTTCGTGTATCGTACGTGCATGCGTTCATGTCTCATCTGAACTGTTTTGTCCTTCCTCGCAGCGTTCGAAACCCTCATCCAGACCGAGGATGACATGGCCTTCGCATACTGGGAGAACCAGAGTTTGCCGGAGGAGGACGCGCACAGGTACGTGTGCATCCCTCACGTGCCCGGCTTCTGGGATCGCGTCCTGGTCGGAAACATACCCCCTCCCTCGACCGGCGCGGAAGCGGTGACGGGGCCGGACATCTATCTGCCTCGTCTGTTTGACGTGGACATGGGGAGCCACGCGTTCCACTGGTGCTGTTTCGTGCTCAGGAAACAAATCATTCTGGCGATGTGGTGCACCACGGTCCTCGCCGCCGGGGAGCATCGCGAGACGGCGATGGTCCCGCTGATCGACAGCTCCTTGCGAGGCAAAGTGACGGATGTGGCTTTCAGGCGGATGCTACACTATCTGCGCGAGTGGTTCGTCGTCCGTTACCGCCGCAAACCCGAGGGCGCCGACGACGGCAGGGAGCTTCACGTGGTGTTGGACTGCAAGCCCTCCGATGGCCCCACTCTGATCCACCTGATCTCCAAACTCACGGCTAAGGGCGGCATGCGCGCGTCCATCGCGCCGAACGTTCGCCCGCTGAGAAAAAGGCCGTTCGGCGTGGACACCAACATGTTCGCCGCCAACAACAACGCGGCGGCAAAGTTGTTCGATTACACCTCGCGTGGCGAAACTGAGGAAGCCCACAATTACATCAACATAACGGAAGAGTACAACGATCACCACCGGCTGACAGAACGAGCGAGCGGGCAGCTGACCCAGTATATTTGTACCAACAGAGATTATTACGGGTATATTTGAATCTCAGACTGAGATTTTTAAGTCCGGTCGATGTTTGAAGTTTTTTATTGCACTGGGGCTGGGACAGAGATACTTTAGAAAAGACAGACAGGGGAAGTGGGCACGGGGATGATGTCCACGATGTAAAGTTTAAAGAAATGTACCTCACAATATCTCAAAAAAATGCGTTTCCCTTCGCTGATCCTGGTGCCTACGGGTTATCCTCACTGATCCTGGTGCGGTGCTGTTTACACGTATACTTGATTGTAAAATCTGGACGTCGTCAACTCCGCTGCGGGTCCGAGGACCCCGGCGTCCCCTCCGCTGGGGGTCCGAGGACCCGACCGCTGCAGCGGACCTTCCCGACGTCCCCTCCGCTGCGGGGTCAGAGGGACCCCCCGTCGTCAACTCCGCTGCGGGGTCTGAGGGACCCCCCCCGACGTCCCCTCCGCTGGGGGTCCGAGGGACCCCGCCAGCTCCAGCGGACCTTCCCGACGCCCCCTCCGCTGCGGGGTCTGAGGGACCTTCCCGACGTCCCCTCTGCTGCGGGGTCTGAGGGACCCCTGGACCTGGGCTCAGACTCTGCACGTCTGCTGTGGGGCCTCGGGGACCCCAGGATAGAGGACATTCTCGGACCCTGACTCCTCGCGGCCGGGCGCGCGTCTCCTAGGGGCCTGGCGGACCCGGGACATCGGGATGGAGGACCTTCTCGGGGCCTGACTCGCGGCGTCCCGACGTCCCGTCTCCTCGGGCCTCGCGGACCCCGGGCTCGTAAACCTTCCAGGGCTCGGACTCCGCGTGTCCCGACGTCCCGTCTCCTCGGGGCCTCGCGGACCCCGGGATCGTAAACCTCCCGGGCCCTGTCTCAGAGAGTCCGGGACGTCCCTGTTCCACGCGAGGCCCGTGGCCTCGGGTCGGAGGGACCCGGGGAGGGATTGAGAGTAGGGAGGGAGGGGGAGAGAGAAAGAGAGAGAGAGAGGAAGAAGGGAGAGAGAGAGAGAGAGAGAGAGAGAGATGAGAGATGAGAGTCTGAAGCGCATGCGCGGGCCGGGGTGGGTCGAGGGGTTGTGAGAAGAGATGGGGAGGAGGAAAGATGGGGAGGACAGATGGGGTGATATGGGGAGGAGAGATGAAAGAAAGGAGATGAAAGAAAGAGAGAGAGGACGCGCATGCTGGGGAAACAGCCCCGGTGGACGCGCGAGGTAGAGGGTGCGCGAACAGCCCCAAAAACGACTTTGGGCCAACTCCCCGTGTCGAATACGGCTCCCTTCCCCCTCTCGCTCTCTGGGCCTAGAGCTAAAGGCGGGTAGCGATTTAAAAACACCCCCCCCTCTTCCTCCTCCTCTTTCTCTTTCTCCCACCATTCCCGTGTGAGAACAGGGTGGCACGAGGGTTGTGAGAGTGTGAAAATGTTTTTCGGTCACGTAAGACATATCGGCAATGCCGCTGAAATGACTGCACTGTACAATGAGGAGTGCTGAGGGCCGTTGTGAATGAGGACGGTCCCCCCCTCTCGCTCTCTGGGCCTAGAGCTAAAGGCGGGTAGCGATTTAAAAACACCCCCCCCCTCCCGCTCTTTCTCTTTCTCCCAGCATTCCCCGTGTGAGAACAGGGTAGCACGAGGGTTATGCTCGCAATCGCCTTTTCTCAACGAGAAAATGCTGTTTTAAAGCAAAGCTTGTATTTAACAATTTCTGCACCAAACTCAAATAAAACTGTGTCTGCCTTCTTATTTAGCCTAAAAACACTAAGGAGAGACTGAAAATAAGCTTGTGGGATATTTCCTTCAAAGACAGTAATTCCAGCATCCTTTTATGCTCGCTATCGCCTTTTCTCAACGAGGAAATACTGTTTTAAAGCCAAGCTTGTATTTAACAATTTCTGCACCAAACTCAAATAAAACTGTGTCTGCCTTCTTATTTAGCCTAAATACACTCAGGAGAGACTGAAAATAAATTGCTTGTGGGATGTTTCCTTAAAAGACAGTAAATGCATGTAATCCAGCATCCTTTCATGCTCTAATCGCCTTTTCTCAACGAGGAAATTCTGTTTTAAAGCAAAGCTTGTATTTAACAATTTCTGCACCAAACTCAAATAAAACTGTGTCTGCCTTCTTATTTAGCCTAAATACACTCAGGAGAGACTGAAAATAAGCTTGTGGGATGTTTACTTCAAAGACAGTAATTCCAGCATCCTTTTATGGAATGCAATCGCCTTTTCTCAGCGAGAAAATGCTGTTTTGAAGCCAAGCTTGTATTTAACAATTTCTGCACCAAACTCAAATAAAACTGTGTCTGCCTTCTTATTTAGCCTAAATACACTCAGGAGAGAGTGAAAATAAGCTTGTGGGATGTTTCCTTCAAAGACAGTAATTCCAGCATCCTTTTATGCTCGCAATCGCCTTTTCTCAACGAGGAAATGCTGTTTTAAAGCAAAGCTTGTTTTTAACAATTTATGCACCAAACTCAAATAAAACTGTGTCTGCTTTCTTATTTAGCCTAAATACACTCAGGAGAGGCTGAAAATAAGCTTGTGGGATGTTTCCTTAAAAGACAGTAAATGCATGTAATCCAGCATCCTTTCATGCTCATAATCGCCTTTTCTCAGCGAGAAAATGCTGTTTTGAAGCCAAGCTTGTATTTAACAATTTCTGCAACAAACTTAAATAAAACTGTGTCTGCCTTCGTATTTAGCCTAAATACACTCAGGAGAGACTGAAAATAAGCTTGTGGGATGTTTCCTTCAAAGACAGTAATTCCAGCATCCTTTTATGCTCGCAATCGCCTTTTCTCAGCGAGAAAATGCTGTTTTGAAGCCAAGCTTGTATTTAACAATTTCTGCAACAAACTCAAATAAAACTGTGTCTGCCTTCTTATTTAGCCTAAATACACTCAGGAGAGACTGAAAATAAGCTTGTGGGATGTTTCCTTCAAAGACAGTAATTCCAGCATCCTTTTATGCTCGCAATCGCCTTTTCTCAGCGAGGAAATGCTGTTTTAAAGCAAAGCTTGTATTTAACAATTTATGCACCAAACTCAAATAAAACTGTGTCTGCCTTCTTATTTAGCCTAAATACACTCAGGAGAGACTGAAAATAAGCTTGTGGATGTTTCCTTCAAAGACAGTAATTCCAGCATCCTTTTATGCTCGCAATCGCTTTTCTCAGCGAGGAAATGCTGTTTTAAAGCAAAGCTTGTATTTAACAATTTCTGCACCAAACTCAAATAAAACTGTGTCTGCCTTCTTATTTAGCCTAAATACACTCAGGAGAGACTGAAAATAAGCTTGTGGGATGTTTCCTTCAAAGACAGTAATTCCAGCATCCTTTTATGCTCATAATCGCCTTTTCTCAGCGAGAAAATGCTGTTTTAAGCCAAGCTTGTATTTAACAATTTCTGCACCAAACTCAAATAAAACTGTGTCTGCCTTCTTATTTAGCCTAAATACACTCAGGAGAGACTGAAAATAAGCTTGTGGGATGTTTCCTTAAAAGACAGTAAATGCATGTAATCCAGCATCCTTTTATGTCAGAATCGCCTTTTCTCAACGAGAAAATGCTGTTTTAAAGCAAAGCTTGTATTTAATAATTTCTGCACCAAACTCAAATAAAACTGTGTCTGCCTTCTTATTTAGCCTAAAAACACTCAGGAGAGACTGAAAATAAGCTTGTGGGATATTTCCTTCAAAGACAGTAATTCCAGCATCCTTTTATGCTCGCTATCGCCTTTTCTCAACGAGGAAATTCTGTTTTAAAGCAAAGCTTGTATTTAACAATTTCTGCACCAAACTCAAATAAAACTGTGTCTGCCTTCTTATTTAGCCTAAATACACTCAGGAGAGACTGAAAATAAGCTTGTGGGATGTTTACTTCAAAGACAGTAATTCCAGCATCCTTTTATGGTCGCAATCGCTTTTCTCAGCGAGAAAATGCTGTTTGAAGCCAAGCTTGTATTTAACAATTTCTGCACCAAACTCAAATAAAACTGTGTCTGCCTTCTTATTTAGCCTAAATACACTCAGGAGAGAGTGAAAATAAGCTTGTGGGATGTTTCCTTCAAAGACAGTAATTCCAGCATCCTTTTATGCTCGCAATCGCCTTTTCTCAACGAGGAAATGCTGTTTTAAAGCAAAGCTTGTATTTAACAATTTCTGCACCAAACTCAAATAAAACTGTGTCTGCCTTCGTATTTAGCCTAAATACACTCAGGAGAGACTGAAAATAAGCTTGTGGGATGTTTCCTTCAAAGACAGTAAATGCATGTAATCCAGCATCCTTTCATGCTCGCAATCGCCTTTTCTCAACGAGGAAATGCTGTTTTAAAGCCAAGCTTGTATTTAACAATTTCTGCACCAAACTCAAATAAAACTGTGTCTGCCTTCTTATTTAGCCTAAATACACTCAGGAGAGACTGAAAATAAGCTTGTGGAGTGTTTCCTTCAAAGACAGTAATTCCAGCATCCTTTTATGCTCGCAATCGCCTTTTCTCAACGAGGAAATGCTGTTTTAAAGCAAAGCTTGTATTTAACAATTTCTGCACCAAACTCAAATAAAACTGTGTCTGCCTTCTTATTTAGCCTAAAAACACTCAGGAGAGACTGAAAATAAGCTTGTGGGATATTTCCTTCAAAGACAGTAATTCCAGCATCCTTTTATGCTCGCTATCGCCTTTTCTCAACGAGGAAATGCTGTTTTAAAGCCAAGCTTGTATTTAACAATTTCTGCACCAAACTCAAATAAAACTGTGTCTGCCTTCTTATTTAGCCTAAATACACTCAGGAGAGACTGAAAATAAATTGCTTGTGGGATGTTTCCTTAAAAGACAGTAAATGCATGTAATCCAGCATCCTTTCATGCTCTTAATCGCCTTTTCTCAACGAGGAAATGCTGTTTTAAAGCAAAGCTTGTATTTAACAATTTCTGCACCAAACTCAAATAAAACTGTGTCGGCCTTCTTATTTAGCCTAAATACACTCAGGAGAGACTGAAAATAAGCTTGTGGGATGTTTCCTTCAAAGACAGTAATTCCAGCATCCTTTTATGCTCATAATCGCCTTTTCTCAGCGAGAAAATGCTGTTTTGAAGCCAAGCTTGTATTTAACAATTTCTGCACCAAACTCAAATAAAACTGTGTCTGCCTTCTTATTTAGCCTAAATACACTCAGGAGAGACTGAAAATAAGCTTGTGGGATGTTTCCTTCAAAGACAGTAATTCCAGCATCCTTTTTATGGTCGCAATCGCCTTTTCTCAACGAGAAATGCTGTTTTAAAGCAAAGCTTGTATTTAACAATTTATGCACCAAACTCAAATAAAACTGTGTCTGCCTTCTTATTTAGCCTAAATACACTCAGGAGAGACTGAAAATAAGCTTGTGGGATGTTTCCTTAAAAGACAGTAAATGCATGTAATCCAGCATCCTTTCATGCTCGCAATCGCCTTTGCTCAACGAGGAAATGCTGTTTTAAAGCAAAGCTTGTATTTAACAATTTCTGCACCAAACTCAAATAAAACTGTGTCTGCCTTCTTATTTAGCCTATATACACTCAGGAGAGACTGAAAATAAGCTTGTGGGATGTTTCCTTCAAAGACAGTAATTCCAGCATCCTTTTATGCTCGCAATCGCCTTTTCTCAGCGAGAAAATGCTGTTTTGAAGCCAAGCTTGTATTTAACAATTTATGCACCAAACTCAAATAAAACTGTGTCTGCCTTCTTATTTAGCCTAAATACAGTCAGGAGAGACTGAAAATAAGCTTGTGGGATGTTTCCTTCAAAGACAGTAATTCCAGCATCCTTTCATGCTCGCAATCGCCTTTTCTCAACGAGGAAATGCTGTTTTAAAGCAAAGCTTGTATTTAACAATTTATGCACCAAACTCAAATAAAACTGTGTCTGCCTTCTTATTTAGCCTAAATACACTCAGGAGAGACTGAAAATAAGCTTGTGGGATGTTTCCTTCAAAGACAGTAATTCCAGCATCCTTTAATGCTCGCAATCGCCTTTTCTCAACGAGGAAATGCTGTTTTAAAGCAAAGCTTGTATTTAACAATTTATGCACCAAACTCAAATAAAACTGTGTATGCCTTCTTATTTAGCCTAAATACACTCAGGAGAGACTGAAAATAAGCTTGTGGGATGTTTCCTTTAAAGACAGTAAATGCATGTAATCCAGCATCCTTTCATGCTCGCAATCGCCTTTTCTCAACGAGGAAATGCTGTTTTAAAGCAAAGCTTGTATTTAACAATTTCTGCACCAAACTCAAATAAAACTGTGTCTGCCTTCTTATTTAGCCTAAATACACTCAGGAGAGACTGAAAATAAGCTTGTGGATGTTTCCTTCAAAGACAGTAATTCCAGCATCCTTTTATGCTCATAATCGCCTTTTCTCAGCGAGAAAATGCTGTTTTGAAGCCAAGCTTGTATTTTACAATTTCTGCACCAAACTCAAATAAAACTGTGTCTGCCTTCTTATTTAGCCTAAATACAGTCAGCAGAGACTGAAAATAAGCTTGTGGGATGTTTCCTTCAAAGACAGTAATTCCAGCATCCTTTCATGCTCGCAATCGCCTTTTCTCAACGAGGAAATGCTGTTTTAAAGCAAAGCTTGTATTTAACAATTTATGCACCACACTCAAATAAAACTGTGTCTGCCTTCTTATTTAGCCTAAATACACTCAGGAGAGACTGAAAATAAGCTTGTGGGATGTTTCCTTCAAAGACAGTAATTCCAGCATCCTTTTATGCTCGCAATCGCCTTTTCTCAGCGAGAAAATGCTGTTTTGAAGCCAAGCTTGTATTTAACAATTTCTGCACCAAACTCAAATAAAACTGTGTCTGCCTTCTTATTTAGCCTAAATACAGTCAGCAGAGACTGAAAATAAGCTTGTGGGATGTTTCCTTCAAAGACAGTAATTCCAGCATCCTTTCATGCTCGCATAATCGCCTTTTCTCAACGAGGAAATGCTGTTTTAAAGCAAAGCTTGTATTTAACAATTTATGCACCAAACTCAAATAAAACTGTGTCTGCCTTCTTATTTAGCCTAAATACACTCAGGAGAGACTGAAAATAAGCTTGTGGGATGTTTCCTTCAAAGACAGTAATTCCAGCATCCTTTTATGCTCATAATCGCCTTTTCTCAACGAGGAAATGCTATTTTAAAGCAAAGCTTGTATTTAACAATTTATGCACCAAACTCAAATAAAACTGTGTCTGCCTTCTTATTTAGCCTAAAAACACTCAAGAGAGACTGAAAATAAGCTTGTGGGATGTTTCCTTCAAATACAGTAATTCCAGCATCCTTTTATGCTCGCAATCGCATTTTCTCAGCGAGGAAATGCTGTTTTAAAGCAAAGCTTGTATTTAACAATTTCTGCACCAAACTCAAATAAAACTGTGTCTGCCTTCTTATTTAGCCTAAATACACTCAGGAGAGACTGAAAATAAGCTTGTGGGATGTTTCCTTAAAAGACAGTAAATGCATGTAATCCAGCATCCTTTCATGCTCGCAATCGCCTTTTCTTAACGAGGAAATGCTGTTTTAAAGCAAAGCTTGTATTTAACAATTTCTGCACCAAACTCAAATAAAACTGTGTCTGCCTTCTTATTTAGCCTAAATACACTCAGGAGAGACTGAAAATAAGCTTGTGGGATGTTTCCTTAAAAGACAGTAAATGCATGTAATCCAGCATCCTTTCATGCTCCCAATCGCCTTTTCTCAGCGAGAAAATGCTGTTTTGAAGCCAAGCTTGTATTTAACAATTTCTGCACCAAACTCAAATAAAACTGTGTCTGCCTTCTTATTTAGCCTAAATACACTCAGGAGAGACTGAAAATAAGCTTGTGGGATGTTTCCTTCAAAGACAGTAATTCCAGCATCCTTTTATGTCTTAATCGCCTTTTCTCAGCGAGAAAATGCTGTTTTGAAGCCAAGCTTGTATTTAACAATTTCTGCACCAAACTCAAATAAAACTGTGTCTGCCTTCTTATTTAGCCTAAATACACCCAGGAGAGACTGAAAATAAGCTTGTGGGATGTTTCCTTCAAAGACAGTAATTCCAGCATCCTTTTATGCTTGCAATCGCCTTTTCTCAACGAGGAAATGCTCTTTTAAAGCAAAGCTTGTATTTAACAATTTCTGCACCAAACTCAAATAAAACTGTGTCTGCCTTCTTATTTAGCCTAAATACACCCAGGAGAGACAGAAAATAAGCTTGTGGGATGTTTCCTTCAAAGACAGTAAATGCATGTAATCCAGCATCCTTTCATCCTCGCAATCGCCTTTTCTCAGCGAGAAAATGCTGTTTTGAAGCCAAGCTTGTATTTAACAATTTCTGCACCAAACTCAAATAAAACTGTGTCTGCCTTCTTATTTAGCCTAAATACACTCAGGAGAGACTGAAAATAAGCTTGTGGGATGTTTCCATCAAAGACAGTAAATACATGTAATCCAGCATCCTTTTATGCTGCTTAATCGCCTTTTCTCAGCGAGAAAATGCTGTTTTGTAGCCAAGCTTGTATTTAACAATTTCTGCAACAAACTTAAATAAAACTGTGTCTGCCTTCGTATTTAGCCTAAATACACTCAGGAGAGACTGAAAATAAGCTTGTGGGATGTTTCCTTCAAAGACAGTAATTCCAGCATCCTTTTATGCTCGCAATCGCCTTTTCTCAACGAGAAATGCTGTTTTAAAGCAAAGCTTGTTTTTAACAATTTCTGCACCAAACTCAAATAAAACTGTGTCTGCCTTCTTATTTAGCCTAAATACACTCAGGAGAGACTGAAAATAAGCTTGTGGGATGTTTCCATTAAAGACAGTAAATGCATGTAATCCAGCATCCTTTCATGCTCGCAATCGCCTTTTCTCAGCGAGAAAATGCTGTTTTAAGCCAAGCTTGTATTTAACAATTTATGCACCAAACTCAAATAAAACTGTGTCTGCCTTCTTATTTAGCCTAAATACACTCAGGAGAGACTGAAAATAAGCTTGTGGGATTTTTCCTTCAAAGACAGTAATTCCAGCATCCTTTTATGCTCGTAATCGCCTTTTCTCAACGAGGAAATTCTGTTTTAAAGCCAAGCTTGTATTTAACAATTTCTGCACCAAACTCAAATAAAACTGTGTCTGCCTTCTTATTTAGCCTAAATACACTCAGGAGAGACTGAAAATAAATTGCTTGTGGGATGTTTCCTTAAAAGACAGTAAATGCATGTAATCCAGCATCCTTTCATGCTCATAATCGCCTTTTCTCAACGAGGAAATGCTGTTTTAAAGCAAAGCTTGTATTTAACAATTTCTGCACCAAACTCAAATAAAACTGTGTCTGCCTTCTTATTTAGCCTAAATACACTCAGGAGAGACTGAAAATAAGCTTGTGGGATGTTTCCTTCAAAGACAGTAATTCCAGCATCCTTTTATGCTGCAATCGCCTTTTCTCAGCGAGAAAATGCTGTTTTGAAGCCAAGCTTGTATTTAACAATTTATGCACCAAACTCAAATAAAACTGTGTCTGCCTTCTTATTTAGCCTAAATACAGTCAGGAGAGACTGAAAATAAGCTTGTGGGATGTTTCCTTAAAAGACAGTAAATGCATGTAATCCAGCATCCTTTCATGCTCGCAATCGCCTTTTCTCAACGAGGAAATGCTGTTTTAAAGCCAAGCTTGTATTTAACAATTTCTGCACCAAACTCAAATAAAACTGTGTCTGCCTTCTTATTTAGCCTAAATACACTCAGGAGAGACTGAAAATAAGCTTGTGGGATGTTTCCTTCAAAGACAGTAATTCCAGCATCCTTTTATGCTCTTAATCGCCTTTTCTCAACGAGGAAATGCTGTTTTAAAGCAAAGCTTGTATTTAACAATTTCTGCACCAAACTCAAATAAAACTGTATCTGCCTTCTTATTTAGCCTAAATACACCCAGGAGAGACTGAAAATAAGCTTGTGGGATGTTTCCTTCAAAGACAGTAATTCCAGCATCCTTTTATGCTCAATCGCCTTTTCTCAACGAGAAAATGCTGTTTTGAAGCCAAGCTTGTATTTAACAATTTATGCACCAAACTCAAATAAAACTGTGTCTGCCTTCTTATTTAGCCTAAATACACTCAGGAGAGACTGAAAATAAGCTTGTGGGATGTTTCCTTAAAAGACAGTAAATGCATGTAATCCAGCATCCTTTCATGCTCGCAATCGCCTTTTCTCAGCGAGAAAATGCTGTTTTGAAGCCAAGCTTGTATTTTACAATTTCTGCACCAAACTCAAATAAAACTGTGTCTGCCTTCTTATTTAGCCTAAATACACTCAGGAGAGACTGAAAATAAGCTTGTGGGATGTTTCCTTAAAAGACAGTAAATGCATGTAATCCAGCATCCTTTCATGCTCGTAATCGCCTTTTCTCAGCGAGAAAATGCTGTTTTGAAGCCAAGCTTGTATTTAACAATTTCTGCACCAAACTCAAATAAAACTGTGTCTGCCTTCTTATTTAGCCTAAATACACTCAGGAGAGACTGAAAATAAGCTTGTGGGATGTTTCCTTCAAAGACAGTAATTCCAGCATCCTTTTATGGTCGCAATCGCCTTTTTCTCAACGAGGAAATGCTGTTTTAAAGCAAAGCTTGTATTTAACAATTTATGCACCAAACTCAAATAAAACTGTGTCTGCCTTCTTATTTAGCCTAAATACAATCAGGAGAGACTGAAAATAAATTGCTTGTGGGATGTTTCCTTAAAAGACAGTAAATGCATGTAATCCAGCATCCTTTCATGCTCGCAATCGCCTTTTCTCAACGAGGAAATGCTGTTTTAAAGCAAAGCTTGTATTTAACAATTTATGCACCAAACTCAAATAAAACTGTGTCTGCCTTCTTATTTAGCCTAAATACAATCAGGAGAGACTGAAAATAAGCTTGTGGGATGTTTCCTTAAAAGACAGTAAATGCATGTAATCCAGCATCCTTTCATGCTCGCAATCGCCTTTGCTCAACGAGGAAATGCTGTTTTAAAGCAAAGCTTGTATTTAACAATTTCTGCACCAAACTCAAATAAAACTGTGTCTGCCTTCTTATTTAGCCTAAATACACTCAGGAGAGACTGAAAATAAGCTTGTGGGATGTTTCCTTCAAAGACAGTAATTCCAGCATCCTTTTATGCTCGCAATCGCCTTTTCTCAGCGAGAAAATGCTGTTTTGAAGCCAAGCTTGTATTTAACAATTTCTGCACCAAACTCAAATAAAACTGTGTCTGCCTTCTTATTTAGCCTAAATACACTCAGGAGAGACTGAAAATAAGCTTGTGGGATGTTTCCATCAAAGACAGTAAATACATGTAATCCAGCATCCTTTTATGCTCGCAATCGCCTTTTCTCAGCGAGAAAATGCTGTTTTGTAGCCAAGCTTGTATTTAACAATTTCTGCAACAAACTTAAATAAAACTGTGTCTGCCTTCGTATTTAGCCTAAATACACTCAGGAGAGACTGAAAATAAGCTTGTGGGATGTTTCCTTCAAAGACAGTAATTCCAGCATCCTTTTATGCTCGCAATCGCCTTTTCTCAGCGAGAAAATGCTGTTTTGAAGCCAAGCTTGTATTTAACAATTTCTGCACCAAACTCAAATAAAACTGTGTCTGCCTTCTTATTTAGCCTAAATACACTCAGGAGAGACTGAAAATAAGCTTGTGGGATGTTTCCATCAAAGACAGTAAATACATGTAATCCAGCATCCTTTTATGCTCTTAATCGCCTTTTCTCAGCGAGAAAATGCTGTTTTGAAGCCAAGCTTGTATTTAACAATTTCTGCACCAAACTCAAATAAAACTGTGTCTGCCTTCTTATTTAGCCTAAATACACTCAGGAGAGACTGAAAATAAGCTTGTGGGATGTTTCCATCAAAGACAGTAAATACATGTAATCCAGCATCCTTTCATGCTCGCAATCGCCTTTTCTCAGCGAGAAAATGCTGTTTTGAAGCCAAGCTTGTATTTAACAATTTATGCACCAAACTCAAATAAAACTGTGTCTGCCTTCTTATTTAGCCTAAATACACTCAGGAGAGACTGAAAATAAGCTTGTGGGATTTTTCCTTCAAAGACAGTAATTCCAGCATCCTTTTATGCTCGCAATCGCCTTTTCTCAACGAGGAAATTCTGTTTTAAAGCCAAGCTTGTATTTAACAATTTCTGCACCAAACTCAAATAAAACTGTGTCTGCCTTCTTATTTAGCCTAAATACACTCAGGAGAGACTGAAAATAAATTGCTTGTGGGATGTTTCCTTAAAAGACAGTAAATGCATGTAATCCAGCATCCTTTCATGCTCTAATCGCCTTTTCTCAACGAGGAAATGCTGTTTTAAAGCAAAGCTTGTATTTAACAATTTCTGCACCAAACTCAAATAAAACTGTGTCTGCCTTCTTATTTAGCCTAAATACACTCAGGAGAGACTGAAAATAAGCTTGTGGGATGTTTCCTTCAAAGACAGTAATTCCAGCATCCTTTTATGCTCTTAATCGCCTTTTCTCAGCGAGAAAATGCTGTTTTGAAGCCAAGCTTGTATTTAACAATTTATGCACCAAACTCAAATAAAACTGTGTCTGCCTTCTTATTTAGCCTAAATACAGTCAGGAGAGACTGAAAATAAGCTTGTGGGATGTTTCCTTAAAAGACAGTAAATGCATGCAATTTCCGGTTGCAAGTGTTAGAGTCGCTGTGTCGTGTGTTCCCGCGTTTTGGAGTATTTTTCTCGTTCTTCTTTCGTTTTTGCTTGGTTTTTCCTATCTTAGATAGTGATTTTGAGTTGTGGACTTTTATTAATCTCCCCCCGGCGGATATTTCCGTTCGGGGGCGCTTTTTGTGTTTGTTTTCTGACGGCCGATGTCCGCCAGTCGTTTTTCTTCGGGCATGGAGGGTGTCGGGAGAGGCCTGGAGAGAGCCAGAGAGAATGGAGGAGAGCGGAGAGCACAGGGGAACGGCGTGGTGATGGGCATGGAAGGACAATGCCGAGCGGAGGGAGGAAGAGGTATGAAAACCGCGGAGACTGTCACCAGACGATCAGCGGCGGGGCCCAGCAGACACGCCGCCAATAGAGTGGGCGCAGACGGGAGCAGCTGAGGAGGAGAGTTGGAGTGGAGGCCAAGCTAGCAGGCGTATTACAGAAGGAGGATGGAATGAAAACGCGCGCTGAACCCGGTGCAGGACCTGAGATGACAAAAGTCAAAAAGTATGAAAAGATCTTACTGTAGTGGCTGAAGTGATGGGTGAAGAAAAAGTAAAAACAATGGAATTATTGAGAGTGATACGGGATGTGTGTGGAGGAATTGTGGCGTTACGTGAGACTGGGCGAACAAATATGAGGTGACAGTAAAAAGCGATTGGCGAAAAAGAAACTGTTAGATGGTCTTAAAGTGGGTACAGCGGTGGTGATGGCCAAATCTCTTGCTTTGGATGAAATGGTGGTTTCCTTTTTGAATATACCTGTGTATATAACAGATGAAGAAATTCTGGAAAAGTTAGATGTGTGGGGAGTGAGGGCAATCTCGCCAATAAAACGGAGGGTGTGGCCGGGACTGATGTTGCAGATGGCACAAGATATGTAAAGGTCAAATTTAATGAAACGGTTCAGTCACTTCCATATTCCACTAAGTTTATGACAGTAACAGGACCAGAGTACTTTAGAGTTATACACAATAACCAAGTTAGAGTATGTAGAATGTGCTTACAGTCAGGTCACATCGTGAGGGATTGCCCGAGTTCACATGCTTCAAGTGTGATAGGCAGGGACACTATGCACGAGAATGTCATACCTGGACGCATAGATGTGCTGAGTGTCATAGCCCTGAGGAAGATTGCATTTGCAATAATGGAAAAGAGGACAGGGAAGACGGAGGTGCAGAACCCATCTCCATGGGTGAAAGTAGTGAAGAAGAAACAGGATTAGGAACCAGGGACGATCTGTGGTGTGGGGAAAACATGAAGCTGAGATGGTGCTGGAGACACAGTGCAGCGGAATGCCAGCACAAGAAGGAGAGGTTGAAAAAGACGGCGATGTTATAGGCTCCAGTATGGATCAGGTGTTGGTGGAGTGGGGCAGGGATGTGGAGGGTCGCCCGAAGGGGGCGGGCTGTGTCTGCATCCATCTGCAACCTCTAAACACCCGATTTTGGATGAAATATCACCGACACGAGTGACATGGCTGTGATCCCCCAGATATCTCCACCGCATGGTCTCACAGATTCAGAGTCGGAGATGGACGTCCAACAGGTTAAGCATCTCAGGAAAAGATTACAGCAAGAGAAATCTAGTAAAAATGAGGGTGGGAACAGAGGTAATAGGAAAAACAGGTCAGGAAATGATAGCTCTGTTCTGGCACTTGATTACAATGTTAATTCTCTCTCAAAATTTAAATGGTTTGAGAAAAACTGATAAGATTGAAATGTTGTGTGGGGCTATGGCAGGGGACATTCTATGCTTCCAGGAGTGCAGGTGGACCCAAAAAACAATTAAGAGCATAGAATCCTTCTGGAGAGGAGACTTTTTCTTCTCCCTATCCCCAGACCAGTCAGCTGGGGTTGCAATATTTGTAAAGCCTGGAGTTTTTGAAAGTACGGTGGAAATCTTTAAAGACGATCGAGGAGGTTGTTAGTAATAGAGGTAGTGCACGGTAATAGAAAAATTCGAATTTTGAATTTATATGGCCCAAACAAAGAATGGGAAAGAAAAAGCTTTTTTGTTAGTTGCCAAAAGTGGACAGACGATCACTCGGTGGTGATAGGGGATTGGAACGTGACTTTGACCAAATTGGATGTGGGCGTAAATAACAAATTTGTAAATGACACTAGTAGAGCGGCTGTTTTTAAGTGGATGAAGGAGTATGATTTAATAGATGGGTGGAGAGTGCTGAATCCCAACACCCGTGCGTATTCTCGTAGGCAAGTGGTGTTGGGCAGGCTAAAGCAATCTAGAATCGACCTTTGTTTGTTGGCATCGGGTCTGGTGCAAAGTTTAAATGGATGCAAGTATACTTTTTGCTCCTGGAGTGATCATGCCTCTTTGGAAGTGACGCTGGGGAGGACAGCAGGAAGAGGAATGGGGGTTATGGTGTTTTAATTCAGCTCACTTGGAAGATCAGCTTTTCAGGGATAAAATGAGGTCTTTTCTCTCTGCGCTTTGCAATGAAAGTGAGTTTGTTGTAGATGTGATTGAGTGGTGGGAGCAGGCCAAACAAAAATAAAGAGGCGCTGCATTGTATTGAGCAGGAAAAGAGACTAAGAGAAATGAGAGAGGAGTCAGAACTGAGAGATCGCTTGAAAAAGGAGCTTGATCTAGTTGAAGCGGGGCACGGCCATCCCTTGGATGGGTACTTAGGGCTGAGGCAGCAGCTGAGAAAATTGGATGAGAAGAAATGTAGAGGTGCAATGATCCGCAGCAAAGTACAACACATGCTGAAAGGGGCGCTGTACTGCTTTTTCTAGGTCTTGAAAAAAGAAACAAACTAGAACATACATTTCAGAAATAATTGACTCTGATGGCAACACGCAAACTGACTTGATAAACATTGTGCAAACAGTGCAGGATTTCTACACTAATTTGTTCAAGAAACACAAAATCTCACAAATACATATGGATTCAGTCCTAGGTAAAATCGGCTGCTCCCTCAGCCCTGCCGATGTTGCATTGTGTGATGGTGATATCCAACTGGAGGAGGTGAGAGGGGCAATTGCTGGTCTTAAAACATCCAGAAGCCCAGGTGAGGATGGTCTCTCAGCCGAGTTTTTTCAACATTTCAGTGATCTATTGACCCCAGTCCTCCACAGGCTCTTTTCTGCTATGCAGGGGAAAATAGGTGTGCGGAGTCCTTTTGAGAGGTGTGATCACTCTAGTATACAAGAACAGAGGAGCCAGGGCCGATCTGGCAAACTATAGGCCAATTAGCCTGCTCAACACCGACTATAAGATCCTGGCGGGGTGTTGGGTTCCAGACTTAAGAGAGTGATTGGGTCAATAGTGGGGCCGGCCCAGACCTACAGTATTCCGGGGAGAGATATCGCTGACTGCATCCTGTCAACAAAATTCTCCTTTGAGAATTTAATGCGCACAGGGGGAATATATCTCAATGTCGACCTGGAGAAGGCTTTTGATAGGGTGAGTCACGAATTTCTCTTCGGATGTCTCGGGGTCTTTGGGTTTGGCCCGACATTTCAAAGGTGGATGAAGTTGCTATACAGCCGTGCTACTAGTGTCGTAAAATGTAATGGCTTCCTAACAGATCCCTTTCCTCGAAAGATCAGTACGACAGGGATGCCCTCTATCAGCCATGCTCTATGCTATAGCAGCAGAACCTCTGGCGCAATCCATTGTGACCGACCAGTGCATAAATGGAATAGCAACTCCCAGAGGACAGGTGTTTAAAATAGCGCAGTATGCTGATGACATTAACATTATGGTCAGAGATAGAGAGAGTTTGCAGAGAGCTCTGCAACATCTAGATGCATATGAGCAGGCTGCAGGAGCACGGGTAAACAAGGAAAAGTCATGTCTGATTCTTGGCCCTGGAACGGTACTTGGAAAGGAGGGTCAGTTTTTAAAAGGGGAGGGGATGAGGTAAAAGTACTTGGTGTATATTTGGGCTCTCAGCCGGAGGCCAGTGACCGGAAAACCTGGGAGAGAATAGGGGCTTGGTGTAGATCCAAGCTTGGGCTATGGGGAATGAGAGACATAGGCCTGAAAGGGAAAGTGACCATTATAAATGCGATAATGGTGCCAAAATTGGTCTATACTATCCAGGCCTGTCATACGCCGAGTGACGTACTGGTCCGCTTGAACAGAGCTTTTGGTGACTTTTTATGGAAGGGACGAGCAATGAGAATTGCACATAAAACTATGATTGGGCCATATGAAAAGGGAGGGATGAGATTGTGTGATATAAAAGCAAAAATGATGTCTTTAAGAATTAAGCTGTTTAAGAAACTGTTGGATAAAGAGTGCGAATGCATATGGAAAGATTACATGTATGCTGATATACTGAAGAGAGGTATTTGCGGCAAATATAACTTGTGCAGCATTGAGCTGTCCCGGCCGGTGCCTACAACGAGCGGATTTTCCAGGAGGCAGCTGAGGCATGGGCATCCATCCTGCCCCAGTTGGAGTGTGTAATTGGGGAAACAAGATGTTTTAAACCAGCCTATTTTCGGGAATCCGTGTATCAGTGGGAGAGTGGGCTGTTCAAAGGGCCGAGGAGTGCTGGCTGAGGCCCTGCAAAATGTGGGAGACGTCTTAAATCAAGAAGGGGCTGTAGACGCTGATGAAGTTTGTCGTAGAATCAGAAAGAAAGGATATAATGTGAGGGCTTCAAAAATTAGAAAACTCGGGGAGGAGATCAGGCAGGGGTGGCCACAGAGGTGGGAGGAGGAATTACAGGGGACAAAACAAGTTAGAGTAGACGATGATAGTATAGATTTTGCGCTGGCATGCGACATAAAGCATAGGAAATTGCGAGACTTGCCATTGAAATTTTGGTATTGGTTTTAATAGACAAACTTTTTCAACAACCTACAGCGGCTTTATCGTGGTGTAAACTCTTTCCCACGCGTGCGATCACTGGAGTTTGGGCGAACCTGCACAGTAAATGGTTTCCACCAGCCATTACAAATTCAAACTTTTGTTGCGACACAGAAGGGTGTTGGTTTCCGTTGTCCTCCACAGGATACATGGCAATGTATTCCAAAGAACTTGTGCAGTCTGCAAATTAGAAGACGAAGACTTTGATCATCTTTTATTGCACTGTGGTGGGATACGGGATTTCAGGGACTGGGTGAGAGGGATTTTAACAGACAAATGCAAGGTAACTGGGCTTCAAGGAGAGGGCTGGGACTGGGTGTGGTGCTTTGGAGTCCAAAAGGCACAAAAGGGAGGAATACGGCTTTAATAAATCTGGTTTTAAGTATGGCACGACATGTAATATACTTAGCCAGGAATTATGCAACGTTTCAGCAGAAAACATTGAATAGAAGGGTGGTGTTTAGGAACATGCTAAAAAACTATATGGGTATTCTTCAGGAAAATGACAAGGATGAGTTTACAAGAAAATGGGGAAAACAAAACACTTTGTGTGTAGTAGATGAGGTGGGGGGGTGGTTCTTAGATTTTGGGTGAGTGAGGATTTAGAATGACCGAAAACTGGAGAGACGGGATCACTTTAAATGATGTTAAGTTGTACTCATTGTTTATGTGTCAGGATGAGTGCTGTACTTCAGTGTGTGATATTTCTGAAAATGTGGAACTTATTATGATGGATCTGAAAGTATTCTGTATTGAGATTATGAAAATAGGAAAGTATATTTTGGTTGTTTATTATTATTTATTGTTTTCCCGCTTTGTAAATAGTTAAATTGTACAGTGTATTTTTGATAATAAAAAGATAAAAAAAAAAAAGACTGAAAATAAGCTTGTGGGATGTTTCCTTCAAAGACAGTAAATGCATGTAATCCAGCATCCTTTCATGCTCGCAATCGCCTTTTCTCAGCGAGAAAATGCTGTTTTGAAGCCAAGCTTGTATTTAACAATTTCTGCACCAAACTCAAATAAAACTGTGTCTGCCTTCTTATTTAGCCTAAATACACTCAGGAGAGACTGAAAATAAGCTTGTGGGATGTTTCCTTCAAAGACACTATTTCCAGTTTCCTTTTATGCTCGCAATCGCCTTTTCTCAACGAGGAAATGCTGTTTTAAAGCAAAGCTTGTATTTAACAATTTCTGCACCAAACTCAAATAAAACTGTGTCGGCCTTCTTATT
Source organism: Channa striata (assembly GCA_033026295.1). Taxonomy (NCBI): domain Eukaryota; kingdom Metazoa; phylum Chordata; class Actinopteri; order Anabantiformes; family Channidae; genus Channa; species Channa striata. The sequence continues at coordinate 64,578 of JAUPFM010000115.1, forward strand.
TAGCCTAAATACACTCAGGAGAGACTGAAAATAAGCTTGTGGGATGTTTCCTTCAAAGACAGTAATTCCAGCATCCTTTTATGCTACTTAATCGCCTTTTCTCAGCGAGAAAATGCTGTTTTGAAGCCAAGCTTGTATTTAACAATTTCTGCACCAAACTCAAATAAAACTGTGTCTGCCTTCTTATTTAGCCTAAATACACTCAGGAGAGACTGAAAATAAGCTTGTGGGATGTTTCCTTCAAAGACAGTAATTCCAGCATCCTTTTATGGTCGCAATCGCCTTTTCTCAACGAGGAAATGCTGTTTTAAAGCAAAGCTTGTATTTAACAATTTATGCACCAAACTCAAATAAAACTGTGTCTGCCTTCTTATTTAGCCTAAATACACTCAGGAGAGACTGAAAATAAGCTTGTGGGATGTTTCCTTAAAAGACAGTAAATGCATGTAATCCAGCATCCTTTCATGCTCGCAATCGCCTTTGCTCAACGAGGAAATGCTGTTTTAAAGCAAAGCTTGTATTTAACAATTTCTGCACCAAACTCAAATAAAACTGTGTCTGCCTTCTTATTTAGCCTAAATACACTCAGGAGAGACTGAAAATAAGCTTGTGGGATGTTTCCTTCAAAGACAGTAATTCCAGCATCCTTTTATGCTGAATCGCCTTTTCTCAGCGAGAAAATGCTGTTTTGAAGCCAAGCTTGTATTTAACAATTTCTGCACCAAACTCAAATAAAACTGTGTCTGCCTTCTTATTTAGCCTAAATACACCCAGGAGAGACTGAAAATAAGCTTGTGGGATGTTTCCTTCAAAGACAGTAATTCCAGCATCCTTTTATGCTCGCAATCGCCTTTTCTCAACGAGGAAATGCTCTTTTAAAGCAAAGCTTGTATTTAACAATTTCTGCACCAAACTCAAATAAAACTGTGTCTGCCTTCTTATTTAGCCTAAATACACCCAGGAGAGACTGAAAATAAGCTTGTGGGATGTTTCCTTCAAAGACAGTAAATGCATGTAATCCAGCATCCTTTTATGCTCGCAATCGCCTTTTCTCAACGAGAAAATGCTGTTTTAAAGCAAAGCTTGTATTTAACAATTTCTGCACCAAACTCAAATAAAACTGTGTCTGCCTTCTTATTTAGCCTAAAAACACTCAGGAGAGACTGAAAATAAGCTTGTGGGATATTTCCTTCAAAGACAGTAATTCCAGCATCCTTTCATGCTCGCAATCGCCTTTTCTCAACGAGGAAATGCTGTTTTAAAGCAAAGCTTGTATTTAACAATTTCTGCACCAAACTCAAATAAAACTGTGTCTGCCTTCTTATTTAGCCTATATACACTCAGGAGAGACTGAAAATAAGCTTGTGGGATGTTTCCTTCAAAGACAGTAATTCCAGCATCCTTTTATGCTCATAATCGCCTTTTCTCAGCGAGAAAATGCTGTTTGAAGCCAAGCTTGTATTTAACAATTTATGCACCAAACTCAAATAAAACTGTGTCTGCCTTCTTATTTAGCCTAAATACAGTCAGGAGAGACTGAAAATAAGCTTGTGGGATGTTTCCTTCAAAGACAGTAATTCCAGCATCCTTTCATGCTCGCAATCGCCTTTTCTCAACGAGGAAATGCTGTTTTAAAGCAAAGCTTGTATTTAACAATTTCTGCACCAAACTCAAATAAAACTGTGTCTGCCTTCTTATTTAGCCTAAATACACTCAGGAGAGACTGAAAATAAGCTTGTGGGATGTTTCCTTCAAAGACAGTAATTCCAGCATCCTTTTATGCTCATAATCGCCTTTTCTCAACGAGGAAATGCTGTTTTAAAGCAAAGCTTGTATTTAACAATTTATGCACCAAACTCAAATAAAACTGTGTCTGCCTTCTTATTTAGCCTAAATACACTCAGGAGAGACTGAAAATAAGCTTGTGGGATGTTTCCTTTAAAGACAGTAAATGCATGTAATCCAGCATCCTTTCATGCTCGTAATCGCCTTTTCTCAACGAGGAAATGCTGTTTTAAAGCAAAGCTTGTATTTAACAATTTCTGCACCAAACTCAAATAAAACTGTGTCTGCCTTCTTATTTAGCCTAAATACACTCAGGAGAGACTGAAAATAAGCTTGTGGGATGTTTCCTTCAAAGACAGTAATTCCAGCATCCTTTTATGCTCGCAATCGCCTTTTCTCAGCGAGAAAATGCTGTTTTGAAGCCAAGCTTGTATTTAACAATTTATGCACCAAACTCAAATAAAACTGTTTCTGCCTTCTTATTTAGCCTAAATACAGTCAGCAGAGACTGAAAATAAGCTTGTGGGATGTTTCCTTCAAAGACAGTAATTCCAGCATCCTTTCATGCTCGCAATCGCCTTTTCTCAACGAGGAAATGCTGTTTTAAAGCAAAGCTTGTATTTAACAATTTATGCACCAAACTCAAATAAAACTGTGTCTGCCTTCTTATTTAGCCTAAATACACTCAGGAGAGACTGAAAATAAGCTTGTGGGATGTTTCCTTCAAAACAGTAATTCCAGCATCCTTTTATGCTCGCAATCGCCTTTTCTCAACGAGGAAATGCTATTTTAAAGCAAAGCTTGTATTTAACAATTTATGCACCAAACTCAAATAAAACTGTGTCTGCCTTCTTATTTAGCCTAAAAACACTCAGGAGAGACTGAAAATAAGCTTGTGGGATGTTTCCTTCAAAGACAGTAATTCCAGCATCCTTTTATGCGCAATCGCCTTTTCTCAGCGAGGAAATGCTGTTTTAAAGCAAAGCTTGTATTTAACAATTTCTGCACCAAACTCAAATAAAACTGTGTCTGCCTTCTTATTTAGCCTAAATACACTCAGGAGAGACTGAAAATAAGCTTGTGGGATGTTTCCTTAAAAGACAGTAAATGCATGTAATCCAGCATCCTTTCATGCTCGCAATCGCCTTTTCTCAACGAGGAAATGCTGTTTTAAAGCAAAGCTTGTATTTAACAATTTCTGCACCAAACTCAAATAAAACTGTGTCTGCCTTCTTATTTAGCCTAAATACACTCAGGAGAGACTGAAAATAAGCTTGTGGGATGTTTCCTTAAAAGACAGTAAATGCATGTAATCCAGCATCCTTTCATGCTCTTAATCGCCTTTTCTCAGCGAGAAAATGCTGTTTTGAAACCAAGCTTGTATTTAACAATTTCTGCACCAAACTCAAATAAAACTGTGTCTGCCTTCTTATTTAGCCTAAATACACTCAGGAGAGACTGAAAATAAGCTTGTGGGATGTTTCCTTCAAAGACAGTAATTCCAGCATCCTTTTATGGTCGCAATCGCCTTTTCTCAACGAGGAAATGCTGTTTTAAAGCAAAGCTTGTATTTAACAATTTATGCACCAAACTCAAATAAAACTGTGTCTGCCTTCTTATTTAGCCTAAATACAATCAGGAGAGACTGAAAATAAGCTTGTGGGATGTTTCCTTAAAAGACAGTAAATGCATGTAATCCAGCATCCTTTCATGCTCGCAATCGCCTTTGCTCAACGAGGAAATGCTGTTTTAAAGCATAGCTTGTATTTAACAATTTCTGCACCAAACTCAAATAAAACTGTGTCTGCCTTCTTATTTAGCCTAAATACACTCAGGAGAGACTGAAAATAAGATTGTGGGATGTTTCCTTCAAAGACAGTAATTCCAGCATCCTTTTATGCTCATAATCGCCTTTTCTCAGCGAGAAAATGCTGTTTTGAAGCCAAGCTTGTATTTAACAATTTCTGCACCAAACTCAAATAAAACTGTGTCTGCCTTCTTATTTAGCCTAAATACACCCAGGAGAGACAGAAAATAAGCTTGTGGGATGTTTCCTTCAAAGACAGTAAATGCATGTAATCCAGCATCCTTTCATCCTCGCAATCGCCTTTTCTCAGCGAGAAAATGCTGTTTTGAAGCCAAGCTTGTATTTAACAATTTCTGCACCAAACTCAAATCAAACTGTGGATGCCTTCTTATTTAGCCTAAATACACTCAGGAGAGACTGAAAATAAGCTTGTGGGATGTTTCCATCAAAGACAGTAATTCCAGCATCCTTTTATGCTCGCAATCGCCTTTTCTCAGCGAGAAAATGCTGTTTTGTAGCCAAGCTTGTATTTAACAATTTCTGCAACAAACTTAAATAAAACTGTGTCTGCCTTCGTATTTAGCCTAAATACACTCAGGAGAGACTGAAAATAAGCTTGTGGGATGTTTCCTTCAAAGACACTATTTCCAGCTTCCTTTTATGCTCGCAATCGCCTTTTCTCAACGAGGAAATGCTGTTTTAAAGCAAAGCTTGTATTTAACAATTTCTGCACCAAACTCAAATAAAACTGTGTCGGCCTTCTTATTTAGCCTAAATACACTCAGGAGAGACTGAAAATAAGCTTGTGGGATGTTTCCTTCTAAGACAGTAATTCCAGCATCCTTTTATGCTTAATCGCCTTTTCTCAGCGAGAAAATGCTGTTTTAAACCAAGCTTGTATTTAACAATTTCTGCACCAAACTCAAATAAAACTGTGTCTGCCTTCTTATTTAGCCTAAATACACTCAGGAGAGACTGAAAATAAGCTTGTGGGATGTTTCCTTAAAAGACAGTAAATGCATGTAATCCAGCATCCTTTCATGCTCTCATAATCGCCTTTGCTCAACGAGGAAATGCTGTTTTAAAGCAAAGCTTGTATTTAACAATTTCTGCACCAAACTCAAATAAAACTGTGTCTGCCTTCTTATTTAGCCTAAATACACTCAGGAGAGACTGAAAATAAGCTTGTGGGATGTTTCCTTCAAAGACAGTAATTCCAGCATCCTTTTATGCTCATAATCGCCTTTTCTCAGCGAGAAAATGCTGTTTTGAAGCCAAGCTTGTATTTAACAATTTCTGCACCAAACTCAAATAAAACTGTGTCTGCCTTCTTATTTAGCCTAAATACACCCAGGAGAGACTGAAAATAAGCTTGTGGGATGTTTCCTTCAAAGACAGTAATTCCAGCATCCTTTTATGCTCATAATCGCCTTTTCTCAACGAGAAATGCTCTTTTAAAGCAAAGCTTGTATTTAACAATTTCTGCACCAAACTCAAATAAAACTGTGTCTGCCTTCTTATTTAGCCTAAATACACCCAGGAGAGACTGAAAATAAGCTTGTGGGATGTTTCCTTCAAAGACAGTAAATGCATGTAATCCAGCATCCTTTCATCCTCGCAATCGCCTTTTCTCAGCGAGAAAATGCTGTTTTGAAGCCAAGCTTGTATTTAACAATTTCTGCACCAAACTCAAATAAAACTGTGTCTGCCTTCTTATTTAGCCTAAATACACTCAGGAGAGACTGAAAATAAGCTTGTGGGATGTTTCCATCAAAGACAGTAAATACATGTAATCCAGCATCCTTTTATGCTCTTAATCGCCTTTTCTCAGCGAGAAAATGCTGTTTTAATAGCCAAGCTTGTATTTAACAATTTCTGCAACAAACTTAAATAAAACTGTGTCTGCCTTCGTATTTAGCCTAAATACACTCAGGAGAGACTGAAAATAAGCTTGTGGGATGTTTCCTTCAAAGACAGTAATTCCAGCATCCTTTTATGCTCGCAATCGCCTTTTCTCAACGAGGAAATGCTGTTTTAAAGCAAAGCTTGTATTTAACAATTTCTGCACCAAACTCAAATAAAACGGTGTCTGCCTTCTTATTTAGCCTAAACACACTCAGGAGAGACTGAAAATAAGCTTGTGGGATGTTTCCTTAAAAGACAGTAAATGCATGTAATCCAGCATCCTTTCATGCTCGCAATCGCCTTTTCTCAACGAGGAAATGCTGTTTTAAAGCAAAGCTTGTATTTAACAATTTCTGCACCAAACTCAAATAAAACTGTGTCTGCCTTCTTATTTAGCCTAAATACACTCAGGAGAGACTGAAAATAAGCTTGTGGGATGTTTCCTTAAAAGACAGTAAATGCATGTAATCCAGCATCCTTTCATGCTTTAATCGCCTTTTCTCAGCGAGAAAATGCTGTTTTGAAGCCAAGCTTGTATTTAACAATTTCTGCACCAAACTCAAATAAAACTGTGTCTGCCTTCTTATTTAGCCTAAATACACTCAGGAGAGACTGAAAATAAGCTTGTGGGATGTTTCCTTCAAAGACAGTAATTCCAGCATCCTTTTATGGTCGCAATCGCCTTTTCTCAACGAGGAAATGCTGTTTTAAAGCAAAGCTTGTATTTAACAATTTATGCACCAAACTCAAATAAAACTGTGTCTGCCTTCTTATTTAGCCTAAATACAATCAGGAGAGACTGAAAATAAGCTTGTGGGATGTTTCCTTAAAAGACAGTAAATGCATGTAATCCAGCATCCTTTCATGCTCTTAATCGCCTTTGCTCAACGAGGAAATGCTGTTTTAAAGCAAAGCTTGTATTTAACAATTTCTGCACCAAACTCAAATAAAACTGTGTCTGCCTTCTTATTTAGCCTAAATACACTCAGGAGAGACTGAAAATAAGATTGTGGGATGTTTCCTTCAAAGACAGTAATTCCAGCATCCTTTTATGCTCGCAATCGCCTTTTCTCAGCGAGAAAATGCTGTTTTGAAGCCAAGCTTGTATTTAACAATTTCTGCACCAAACTCAAATAAAACTGTGTCTGCCTTCTTATTTAGCCTAAATACACCCAGGAGAGACAGAAAATAAGCTTGTGGGATGTTTCCTTCAAAGACAGTAAATGCATGTAATCCAGCATCCTTTCATCCTCGCAATCGCCTTTTCTCAGCGAGAAAATGCTGTTTTGAAGCCAAGCTTGTATTTAACAATTTCTGCACCAAACTCAAATCAAACTGTGGATGCCTTCTTATTTAGCCTAAATACACTCAGGAGAGACTGAAAATAAGCTTGTGGGATGTTTCCATCAAAGACAGTAATTCCAGCATCCTTTTATGCAGAATCGCCTTTTCTCAGCGAGAAAATGCTGTTTTAATAAGCCAAGCTTGTATTTAACAATTTCTGCAACAAACTTAAATAAAACTGTGTCTGCCTTCGTATTTAGCCTAAATACACTCAGGAGAGACTGAAAATAAGCTTGTGGGATGTTTCCTTCAAAGACACTATTTCCAGCTTCCTTTTATGCTCAATCGCCTTTTCTCAACGAGGAAATGCTGTTTTAAAGCAAAGCTTGTATTTAACAATTTCTGCACCAAACTCAAATAAAACTGTGTCGGCCTTCTTATTTAGCCTAAATACACTCAGGAGAGACTGAAAATAAGCTTGTGGGATGTTTCCTTCTAAGACAGTAATTCCAGCATCTTTTATGCTCGTAATCGCCTTTTCTCAGCGAGAAAATGCTGTTTTGAAGCCAAGCTTGTATTTAACAATTTCTGCACCAAACTCAAATAAAACTGTGTCTGCCTTCTTATTTAGCCTAAATACACTCAGGAGAGACAGAAAATAAGCTTGTGGGATGTTTCCTTAAAAGACAGTAAATGCATGTAATCCAGCATCCTTTCATGCTCGCAATCGCCTTTGCTCAACGAGGAAATGCTGTTTTAAAGCAAAGCTTGTATTTAACAATTTCTGCACCAAACTCAAATAAAACTGTGTCTGCCTTCTTATTTAGCCTAAATACACTCAGGAGAGACTGAAAATAAGCTTGTGGGATGTTTCCTTCAAAGACAGTAATTCCAGCATCCTTTTATGCTCTGTAATCGCCTTTTCTCAGCGAGAAAATGCTGTTTTGAAGCCAAGCTTGTATTTAACAATTTCTGCACCAAACTCAAATAAAACTGTGTCTGCCTTCTTATTTAGCCTAAATACACCCAGGAGAGACTGAAAATAAGCTTGTGGGATGTTTCCTTCAAAGACAGTAATTCCAGCATCCTTTTATGCTCGCAATCGCCTTTTCTCAACGAGGAAATGCTCTTTTAAAGCAAAGCTTGTATTTAACAATTTCTGCACCAAACTCAAATAAAACTGTGTCTGCCTTCTTATTTAGCCTAAATACACCCAGGAGAGACTGAAAATAAGCTTGTGGGATGTTTCCTTCAAAGACAGTAAATGCATGTAATCCAGCATCCTTTCATCCTCTTAATCGCCTTTTCTCAGCGAGAAAATGCTGTTTTGAAGCCAAGCTTGTATTTAACAATTTCTGCACCAAACTCAAATAAAACTGTGTCTGCCTTCTTATTTAGCCTAAATACACTCACGAGAGACTGAAAATAAGCTTGTGGGATGTTTCCATCAAAGACAGTAAATACATGTAATCCAGCATCCTTTTATGCTACTGCAATCGCCTTTTCTCAGCGAGAAAATGCTGTTTTGTAGCCAAGCTTGTATTTAACAATTTCTGCAACAAACTTAAATAAAACTGTGTCTGCCTTCGTATTTAGCCTAAATACACTCAGGAGAGACTGAAAATAAGCTTGTGGGATGTTTCCTTCAAAGACAGTAATTCCAGCATCCTTTTAAGCTCTTAATCGCCTTTTCTCAACGAGGAAATGCTGTTTTAAAGCAAAGCTTGTATTTAACAATTTCTGCACCAAACTCAAATAAAACGGTGTCTGCCTTCTTATTTAGCCTAAACACACTCAGGAGAGACTGAAAATAAGCTTGTGGGATGTTTCCTTAAAAGACAGTAAATGCATGTAATCCAGCATCCTTTCATGCTTTAATCGCCTTTTTCTCAACGAGGAAATGTTGTTTTAAAGCCAAGCTTGTATTTAACAATTTCTGCACCAAACTCAAATAAAACTGTGTCTGCCTTCTTATTTAGCCTAAATACACTCAGGAGAGACTCAAAATAAGCTTGTGGGATGTTTCCTTCAAAGACAGTAAATGCATGTAATCCAGCATCCTTTCATGCTCTTAATCGCTTTTCTCAGCGAGAAAATGCTGTTTTGAAGCCAAGCTTGTATTTAACAATTTATGCACCAAACTCAAATAAAACTGTGTCTGCCTTCTTATTTAGCCTAAATACACTCAGGAGAGACTGAAAATAAGCTTGTGGGATGTTTCCTTCAAAGACAGTAATTCCAGCATCCTTTTATGCTCGTAATCGCCTTTTCTCAGCGAGAAAATGCTGTTTTGAAGCCAAGCTTGTATTTAACAATTTCTGCACCAAACTCAAATAAAACTGTGTCTGCCTTCTTATTTAGCCTAAATACACCCAGGAGAGACTGAAAATAAGCTTGTGGGATGTTTCCTTCAAAGACAGTAATTCCAGCATCCTTTTATGCTCGCAATCGCCTTTTCTCAACGAGGAAATGCTCTTTTAAAGCAAAGCTTGTATTTAACAATTTCTGCACCAAACTCAAATAAAACTGTGTCTGCCTTCTTATTTAGCCTAAATACACCCAGGAGAGACTGAAAATAAGCTTGTGGGATGTTTCCTTCAAAGACAGTAAATGCATGTAATCCAGCATCCTTTCATGCTCGCAATCGCCTTTTCTCAACGAGGAAATGCTGTTTTAAAGCCAAGCTTGTATTTAACAATTTCTGCACCAAACTCAAATAAAACTGTGTCTGCCTTCTTATTTAGCCTAAATACACTCAGGAGAGACTGAAAATAAGCTTGTGGGATGTTTCCTTCAAAGACAGTAATTCCAGCATCCTTTTATGCTCGCAATCGCCTTTTCTCAACGAGGAAATGCTGTTTTAAAGCAAAGCTTGTATTTAACAATTTCTGCACCAAACTCAAATAAAACGGTGTCTGCCTTCTTATTTAGCCTAAACACACTCAGGAGAGACTGAAAATAAGCTTGTGGGATGTTTCCTTAAAAGACAGTAAATGCATGTAATCCAGCATCCTTTCATGCTCGCAATCGCCTTTTCTCAACGAGAAAATGCTGTTTTGAAGCCAAGCTTGTATTTAACAATTTATGCACCAAACTCAAATAAAACTGTGTCTGCCTTCTTATTTAGCCTAAATACACCCAGGAGAGACTGAAAATAAGCTTGTGGGATGTTTCCTTCAAAGACAGTAATTCCAGCATCCTTTTATGCTCTTAATCGCCTTTTCTCAACGAGGAAATGCTGTTTTAAAGCAAAGCTTGTATTTAACAATTTCTGCACCAAACTCAAATAAAACTGTGTCTGCCTTCTTATTTAGCCTAAATACACCCAGGAGAGACTGAAAATAAGCTTGTGGGATGTTTCCTTCAAAGACAGTAATTCCAGCATCCTTTTATGCTCGCAATCACCTTTTCTCAACGAGGAAATTCTGTTTTAAAGCAAAGCTTGTATTTAACAATTTCTGCACCAAACTCAAATAAAACTGTGTCTGCCTTCTTATTTAGCCTAAATACACTCAGGAGAGACTGAAAATAAGCTTGTGGGATGTTTACTTCAAAGACAGTAATTCCAGCATCCTTTTATGCTCATAATCGCCTTTTCTCAACGAGGAAATGCTGTTTTAAAGCAAAGCTTGTATTTAACAATTTCTGCACCAAACTCAAATAAAACTGTGTCTGCCTTCTTATTTAGCCTAAATACACCCAGGAGAGACTGAAAATAAGCTTGTGGGATGTTTCCTTCAAAGACAGTAAATGCATGTAATCCAGCATCCTTTCATGCTTCGCAATCGCCTTTTCTCAGCGAGAAAATGCTGTTTTGAAGCCAAGCTTGTATTTAACAATTTCTGCAACAAACTCAAATAAAACTGTGTCTGCCTTTTTATTTAGCCTAAATACACCCAGGAGAGACTGAAAATAAGCTTGTGGAATGTTTCCTTCAAAGACAGTAATTCCAGCATCCTTTTATGCTCGTAATCGCCTTTTCTCAACGAGGAAATGCTGTTTTAAAGCAAAGCTTGTATTTAACAATTTCTGCACCAAACTCAAATAAAACTGTGTCTGCCTTCTTATTTAGCCTAAATACACTCAGGAGAGACTGAAAATAAGCTTGTGGGATGTTTCCTTAAAAGACAGTAAATGCATGTAATCCAGCATCCTTTCATGCTTCGCAATCGCCTTTTCTCAGCGAGAAAATGCTGTTTTGTAGCCAAGCTTGTATTTAACAATTTCTGCAACAAACTTAAATAAAACTGTGTCTGCCTTCGTATTTAGCCTAAATACACTCAGGAGAGACTGAAAATAAGCTTGTGGGATGTTTCCTTCAAAGACAGTATTTCCAGCTTCCTTTTATGCTCTAATCGCCTTTTCTCAACGAGGAAATGCTGTTTTAAAGCAAAGCTTGTATTTAACAATTTCTGCACCAAACTCAAATAAAACTGTGTCTGTCTTCTTATTTAGCCTAAATACACTCAGGAGAGACTGAAAATAAGCTTGTGGGATGTTTCCTTAAAAGACAGTAAATGCATGTAATCCAGCATCCTTTCATGCTCTGTAATCGCCTTTTCTCAGCGAGAAAATGCTGTTTTGAAGCCAAGCTTGTATTTAACAATTTATGCACCAAACTCAAATAAAACTGTGTCTGCCTTCTTATTTAGCCTAAATACACTCAGGAGAGACTGAAAATAAGCTTGTGGGATGTTTCCATCAAAGACAGTAAATACATGTAATCCAGCATCCTTTTATGCTCGTAATCGCCTTTTCTCAGCGAGAAAATGCTGTTTTGAAGCCAAGCTTGTATTTAACAATTTCTGCCACAAACTTAAATAAAACTGTGTCTGCCTTCGTATTTAGCCTAAATACACTCAGGAGAGACTGAAAATAAGCTTGTGGGATGTTTCCTTCAAAGACAGTAATTCCAGCATCCTTTTATGCTCGCAATCGCCTTTTCTCAGCGAGAAAATGCTGTTTTGAAGCCAAGCTTGTATTTAACAATTTCTGCAACAAACTCAAATAAAACTGTGTCTGCCTTCTTATTTAGCCTAAATACACTCAGGAGAGACTGAAAATAAGCTTGTGGGATGTTTCCTTCAAAGACAGTAATTCCAGCATCCTTTTATGCTCGTAATCGCCTTTTCTCAGCGAGGAAATGCTGTTTTAAAGCAAAGCTTGTATTTAACAATTTCTGCACCAAACTCAAATAAAACTGTGTCTGCCTTCTTATTTAGCCTAAATACACCCAGGAGAGACTGAAAATAAGCTTGTGGGATGTTTCCTTCAAAGACAGTAATTCCAGCATCCTTTTATGCTCGTAATCGCCTTTTCTCAACGAGGAAATTCTGTTTTAAAGCAAAGCTTGTATTTAACAATTTCTGCACCAAACTCAAATAAAACTGTGTCTGCCTTCTTATTTAGCCTAAATACACTCAGGAGAGACTGAAAATAAGCTTGTGGGATGTTTACTTCAAAGACAGTAATTCCAGCATCCTTTTATGGTCGCAATCGCCTTTTCTCAGCGAGGAAATGCTGTTTTGAAGCCAAGCTTGTATTTAACAATTTCTGCACCAAACTCAAATAAAACTGTGTCTGCCTTCTTATTTAGCCTAAATACACTCAGGAGAGAGTGAAAATAAGCTTGTGGGATGTTTCCTTCAAAGACAGTAATTCCAGCATCCTTTTATGCTCTTAATCGCCTTTTCTCAACGAGGAAATGCTGTTTTAAAGCAAAGCTTGTATTTAACAATTTCTGCACCAAACTCAAATAAAACTGTGTCTGCCTTCTTATTTAGCCTAAATACACTCAGGAGAGACTGAAAATAAGCTTGTGGGATGTTTTCTTCAAAGACAGTAATTCCAGCATCCTTTTATGCTCGTAATCGCCTTTTCTCAACGAGGAAATGCTGTTTTAAAGCAAAGCTTGTATTTAACAATTTCTGCACCAAACTCAAATAAAACTGTGTCTGCCTTCTTATTTAGCCTAAATACACTCAGGAGAGACTGAAAATAAGCTTGTGGGATGTTTTCTTCAAAGACAGTAAATGCATGTAATCCAGCATCCTTTCATGCTCAATCGCCTTTTCTCAGCGAGAAAATGCTGTTTTGAAGCCAAGCTTGTATTTAACAATTTATGCACCAAACTCAAATAAAACTGTGTCTGCCTTCTTATTTAGCCTAAATACACTCAGGAGAGACTGAAAATAAGCTTGTGGGATGTTTCCTTAAAAGACAGTAAATGCATGTAATCCAGCATCCTTTCATGCTCGCAATCGCCTTTTCTCAGCGAGAAAATGCTGTTTTGAAGCCAAGCTTGTATTTAACAATTTCTGCACCAAACTCAAATAAAACTGTGTCTGCCTTCTTATTTAGCCTAAATACACCCAGGAGAGACTGAAAATAAGCTTGTGGGATGTTTCCTTCAAAGACAGTAATTCCAGCATCCTTTTATGCTCGCAATCGCCTTTTCTCAACGAGGAAATTCTGTTTTGAAGCAAAGCTTGTATTTAACAATTTATGCACCAAACTCAAATAAAACTGTGTCTGCCTTCTTATTTAGCCTAAATACACTCAGGAGAGACTGAAAATAAGCTTGTGGGATGTTTCCTTAAAAGACAGTAAATGCATGTAATCCAGCATCCTTTCATGCACGCAATCGCCTTTTCTCAGCGAGAAAATGCTGTTTTGAAGCCAAGCTTGTATTTTACAATTTCTGCACCAAACTCAAATAAAACTGTGTCTGCCTTCTTATTTAGCCTAAATACACCCAGGAGAGACTGAAAATAAGCTTGTGGGATGTTTCCTTCAAAGACAGTAATTCCAGCATCCTTTTATGCTCGCAATCGCCTTTTCTCAACGAGGAAATTCTGTTTTAAAGCAAAGCTTGTATTTAACAATTTCTGCACCAAACTCAAATAAAACTGTGTCTGCCTTCTTATTTAGCCTAAATACACTCAGGAGAGACTGAAAATAAGCTTGTGGGATGTTTCCTTCAAAGACAGTAATTCCAGCATCCTTTTATGCTCGCAATCGCCTTTTCTCAACGAGGAAATGCTGTTTTAAAGCAAAGCTTGTATTTAACAATTTCTGCACCAAACTCAAATAAAACTGTGTCTGCCTTCTTATTTAGCCTAAATACACCCAGGAGAGACTGAAAATAAGCTTGTGGGATGTTTCCTTCAAAGACAGTAAATGCATGTAATCCAGCATCCTTTCATGCTCGTAATCGCCTTTTCTCAGCGAGAAAATGCTGTTTTGAAGCCAAGCTTGTATTTAACAATTTATGCACCAAACTCAAATAAAACTGTGTCTGCCTTCTTATTTAGCCTAAATACACCCAGGAGAGACTGAAAATAAGCTTGTGGGATGTTTCCTTCAAAGACAGTAATTCCAGCATCCTTTTATGCTCGCAATCGCCTTTTCTCAACGAGGAAATGCTGTTTTAAAGCAAAGCTTGTATTTAACAATTTCTGCACCAAACTCAAATAAAACTGTGTCTGCCTTCTTATTTAGCCTAAATACACTCAGGAGAGACTGAAAATAAGCTTTGGGATGTTTCCTTAAAAGACAGTAAATGCATGTAATCCAGCATCCTTTCATGCTCTTAATCGCCTTTTCTCAACGAGGAAATGCTGTTTTAAAGCAAAGCTTGTATTTAACAATTTCTGCACCAAACTCAAATAAAACTGTGTCTGCCTTCTTATTTAGCCTAAATACACCCAGGAGAGACTGAAAATAAGCTTGTGGGATGTTTCCTTCAAAGACAGTAAATGCATGTAATCCAGCATCCTTTCATGCTCAATCGCCTTTTCTCAGCGAGAAAATGCTGTTTTGAAGCCAAGCTTGTATTTAACAATTTCTGTACCAAACTCAAATAAAACTGTGTCTGCCTTCTTATTTAGCCTAAATACACTCAGGAGAGACTGAAAATAAGCTTGTGGGATGTTTCCATCAAAGACAGTAAATACATGTAATCCAGCATCCTTTTATGTTTCAGAATCGCCTTTTCTCAGCGAGAAAATGCTGTTTTGTAGCCAAGCTTGTATTTAACAATTTCTGCAACAAACTTAAATAAAACTGTGTCTGCCTTCGTATTTAGCCTAAATACACTCAGGAGAGACTGAAAATAAGCTTGTGGGATGTTTCCTTCAAAGACAGTATTTCCAGCTTCCTTTTATGCTCGCAATCGCCTTTTCTCAACGAGGAAATGCTGTTTTAAAGCAAAGCTTGTATTTAACAATTTCTGCACCAAACTCAAATAAAACTGTGTCTGTCTTCTTATTTAGCCTAAATACACTCAGGAGAGACTGAAAATAAGCTTGTGGGATGTTTCCTTAAAAGACAGTAAATGCATGTAATCCAGCATCCTTTCATGCTTAATCGCCTTTTCTCAACGAGGAAATGCTGTTTTAAAGCAAAGCTTGTATTTAACAATTTCTGCACCAAACTCAAATAAAACTGTGTCTGCCTTCTTATTTAGCCTAAATACACCCAGGAGAGACTGAAAATAAGCTTGTGGGATGTTTCCTTCAAAGACAGTAAATGCATGTAATCCAGCATCCTTTCATGCTCGCAATCGCCTTTTCTCAGCGAGAAAATGCTGTTTTGAATGAAGCCAAGCTTGTATTTAACAATTTCTGCAACAAACTTAAATAAAACTGTGTCTGCCTTCGTATTTAGCCTAAATACACTCAGGAGAGACTGAAAATAAGCTTGTGGGATGTTTCCTTCAAAGACAGTATTTCCAGCTTCCTTTTATGCTCGCAATCGCCTTTTCTCAACGAGGAAATGCTGTTTTAAAGCAAAGCTTGTATTTAACAATTTCTGCACCAAACTCAAATAAAACTGTGTCTGTCTTCTTATTTAGCCTAAATACACTCAGGAGAGACTGAAAATAAGCTTGTGGGATGTTTCCTTCAAAGACAGTAATTCCAGCATCCTTTCATGCTCGCAATCGCCTTTTCTCAACGAGGAAATGCTGTTTTAAAGCAAAGCTTGTATTTAACAATTTCTGCACCAAACTCAAATAAAACTGTGTCTGCCTTCTTATTTAGCCTAAATACACCCAGGAGAGACTGTAAATAAGCTTGTGGGATGTTTCCTTCAAAGACAGTAAATGCATGTAATCCAGCATCCTTTTATGCTCGCAATCGCCTTTTCTCAGCGAGAAAATGCTGTTTTGAAGCCAAGCTTGTATTTAACAATTTATGCACCAAACTCAAATAAGACTGTGTCTGCCTTCTTATTTAGCCTAAATACACTCAGGAGAGACTGAAAATAAGCTTGTGGGATGTTTCCATCAAAGACAGTAATTCCAGCATCCTTTTATGAAACTTAATCGCCTTTTCTCAACGAGAAAATGCTGTTTTGAAGCCAAGCTTGTATTTAACAATTTCTGCACCAAACTCAAATAAAACTGTGTCTGCCTTCTTATTTAGCCTAAATACACTCAGGAGAGACTGAAAATAAGCTTGTGGGATGTTTCCTTAAAAGACAGTAATTCCAGCATCCTTTTATGCTCGCAATCGCCTTTTCTCGGCGAGAAAATGCTGTTTTGAAGCCAAGCTTGTATTTAACAATTTCTGCACCAAACTCAAATAAAACTGTGTCTGCCTTCTTATTTAGCCTAAAAACACTCAGGAGAGACTGAAATTAAGCTTGTGGGATGTTTCCTTCAAAGACAGTAATTCCAGCATCCTTTCATGCTCGCAATCGCCTTTTCTCAACGAGGAAATGCTGTTTTAAAGCAAAGCTTGTATTTAACAATTTATGCACCAAACTCAAATAAAACTGTGTCTGCCTTCTTATTTAGCCTAAATACACTCAGGAGAGACTGAAAATAAGCTTGTGGGATGTTTACTTCAAAGACAGTAAATGCATGTAATCCAGCATCCTTTCATGCTCGCAATCGCCTTTTCTCAACGAGGAAATGCTGTTTTAAAGCCAAGCTTGTATTTAACAATTTCTGCACCAAACTCAAATAAAACTTTGTCTGCCTTCTTATTTAGCCTAAATACACTCAGGAGAGACTGAAAATAAGCTTGTGGGATGTTTCCTTCAAAGACAGTAATTCCAGCATCCTTTTATGCTCGCAATCGCCTTTTCTCAACGAGGAAATGCTGTTTTAAAGCAAAGCTTGTTTTTAACAATTTATGCACCAAACTCAAATAAAACTGTGTCTGCCTTCTTATTTAGCCTAAATACACTCAGGAGAGACTGAAAATAAGCTTGTGGGATGTTTCCTTAAAAGACAGTAAATGCATGTAATCCAGCATCCTTTCATGCTCTGAATCGCCTTTTCTCAGCGAGAAAATGCTGTTTTGAAGCCAAGCTTGTATTTTACAATTTCTGCACCAAACTCAAATAAAACTGTGTCTGCCTTCTTATTTAGCCTAAATACACCCAGGAGAGACTGAAAATAAGCTTGTGGGATGTTTCCTTCAAAGACAGTAATTCCAGCATCCTTTTATGCTCGCAATCGCCTTTTCTCAACGAGAAATTCTGTTTTAAGGCAAAGCTTGTATTTAACAATTTCTGCACCAAACTCAAATAAAACTGTGTCTGCCTTCTTATTTAGCCTAAATACAGTCAGGAGAGACTGAAAATAAGCTTGTGGGATGTTTCCTTCAAAGACAGTAATTCCAGCATCCTTTTATGCTCGCAATCGCCTTTTCTCAGCGAGGAAATGCTGTTTTAAAGCAAAGCTTGTATTTAACAATTTCTGCACCAAACTCAAATAAAACTGTGTCTGCCTTCTTATTTAGCCTAAATACACCCAGGAGAGACTGAAAATAAGCTTGTGGGATGTTTCCTTCAAAGACAGTAATTCCAGCATCCTTTTATGCTCGCAATCGCCTTTTCTCAACGAGGAAATTCTGTTTTAAAGCAAAGCTTGTATTTAACAATTTCTGCACCAAACTCAAATAAAACTGTGTCTGCCTTCTTATTTAGCCTAAATACACTCAGGAGAGTCTGAAAATAAGCTTGTGGGATGTTTACTTCAAAGACAGTAATTCCAGCATCCTTTTATGGTCGCAATCGCCTTTTCTCAGCGAGGAAATGCTGTTTTGAAGCCAAGCTTGTATTTAACAATTTCTGCACCAAACTCAAATAAAACTGTGTCTGCCTTCTTATTTAGCCTAAATACACTCAGGAGAGAGTGAAAATAAGCTTGTGGGATGTTTCCTTCAAAGACAGTAATTCCAGCATCCTTTTATGCTCGCAATCGCCTTTTCTCAACGAGGAAATGCTGTTTTAAAGCAAAGCTTGTTTTTAACAATTTATGCACCAAACTCAAATAAAACTGTGTCTGCCTTCTTATTTAGCCTAAATACACTCAGGAGAGACTGAAAATAAGCTTGTGGGATGTTTTCTTCAAAGACAGTAATTCCAGCATCCTTTTATGCTCGCAATCGCCTTTTCTCAACGAGGAAATGCTGTTTTAAAGCAAAGCTTGTATTTAACAATTTCTGCACCAAACTCAAATAAAACTGTGTCTGCCTTCTTATTTAGCCTAAATACACCCAGGAGAGACTGAAAATAAGCTTGTGGGATGTTTCCTTCAAAGACAGTAATTCCAGCATCCTTTTATGCTCGCAATCGCCTTTTCTCAACGAGGAAATTCTGTTTTGAAGCAAAGCTTGTATTTAACAATTTCTGCACCAAACTCAAATAAAACTGTGTCTGCCTTCTTATTTAGCCTAAATACACTCAGGAGAGACTGAAAATAAGCTTGTGGGATGTTTCCTTCAAAGACAGTAATTCCAGCATCCTTTTATGCTCGCAATCGCCTTTTCTTAGCGAGAAAATGCTGTTTTGAAGCCAAGCTTGTATTTAACAATTTCTGCACCAAACTCAAATAAAACTGTGTCTGCCTTCTTATTTAGCCTAAATACACCCAGGAGAGACTGAAAATAAGCTTGTGGGATGTTTCCTTCAAAGACAGTAATTCCAGCATCCTTTTATGCTCGCAATCGCTTTTCTCAACGAGGAAATGCTGTTTTAAAGCAAAGCTTGTATTTAACAATTTCTGCACCAAACTCAAATAAAACTGTGTCTGCCTTCTTATTTAGCCTAAATACACTCAGGAGAGACTGAAAATAAGCTTGTGGGATGTTTCCTTAAAAGACAGTAAATGCATGTAATCCAGCATCCTTTCATGCTCGCAATCGCCTTTTCTCAACGAGGAAATGCTGTTTTAAAGCAAAGCTTGTATTTAACAATTTCTGCACCAAACTCAAATAAAACTGTGTCTGCCTTCTTATTTAGCCTAAATACACCCAGGAGAGACTGAAAATAAGCTTGTGGGATGTTTCCTTCAAAGACAGTAAATGCATGTAATCCAGCATCCTTTCATGCTCGTAATCGTCTTTTCTCAGCGAGAAAATGCTGTTTTGAAGCCAAGCTTGTATTTAACAATTTCTGCACCAAACTCAAATAAAACTGTGTCTGCCTTCTTATTTAGCCTAAATACACTCAGGAGAGACTGAAAATAAGCTTGTGGGATGTTTCCATCAAAGACAGTAAATACATGTAATCCAGCATCCTTTTATGCTCGCTTAATCGCCTTTTCTCAGCGAGAAAATGCTGTTTTGTAGCCAAGCTTGTATTTAACAATTTCTGCAACAAACTTAAATAAAACTGTGTCTGCCTTCGTATTTAGCCTAAATACACTCAGGAGAGACTGAAAATAAGCTTGTGGGATGTTTCCTTCAAAGACAGTATTTCCAGCTTCCTTTTTTATGCTCGCAATCGCCTTTTCTCAACGAGGAAATGCTGTTTTAAAGCAAAGCTTGTATTTAACAATTTCTGCACCAAACTCAAATAAAACTGTGTCTGTCTTCTTATTTAGCCTAAATACACTCAGGAGAGACTGAAAATAAGCTTGTGGGATGTTTCCTTAAAAGACAGTAAATGCATGTAATCCAGCATCCTTTCATGCTCGCAATCGCCTTTTCTCAACGAGGAAATGCTGTTTTAAAGCAAAGCTTGTATTTAACAATTTCTGCACCAAACTCAAATAAAACTGTGTCTGCCTTCTTATTTAGCCTAAATACACCCAGGAGAGACTG
This sequence comes from Channa striata, assembly GCA_033026295.1. NCBI lineage: Eukaryota > Metazoa > Chordata > Actinopteri > Anabantiformes > Channidae > Channa > Channa striata. Next base: position 84,417 of record JAUPFM010000115.1, read on the forward strand.
AAAATAAGCTTGTGGGATGTTTCCTTCAAAGACAGTAAATGCATGTAATCCAGCATCCTTTCATGCTCGCAGAGCCTTTTCTCAGCGAGAAAATGCTGTTTTGAAGCCAAGCTTGTATTTAACAATTTCTGCACCAAACTCAAATAAAACTGTGTCTGCCTTCTTATTTAGCCTAAATACACTCAGGAGAGACTGAAAATAAGCTTGTGGGATGTTTCCATCAAAGACAGTAAATACATGTAATCCAGCATCCTTTTATGCTCATAATCGCCTTTTCTCAGCGAGAAAATGCTGTTTTGTAGCCAAGCTTGTATTTAACAATTTCTGCAACAAACTTAAATAAAACTGTGTCTGCCTTCGTATTTAGCCTAAATACACTCAGGAGAGACTGAAAATAAGCTTGTGGGATGTTTCCTTCAAAGACAGTATTTCCAGCTTCCTTTTATGCTCGCAATCGCCTTTTCTCAACGAGGAAATGCTGTTTTAAAGCAAAGCTTGTATTTAACAATTTCTGCACCAAACTCAAATAAAACTGTGTCTGTCTTCTTATTTAGCCTAAATACACTCAGGAGAGACTGAAAATAAGCTTGTGGGTTTTTCCTTAAAAGACAGTAAATGCATGTAATCCAGCATCCTTTCATGCTCGCAATCGCCTTTTCTCAGCGAGAAAATGCTGTTTTGAAGCCAAGCTTGTATTTAACAATTTCTGCACCAAACTCAAATAAAACTGTGTCTGCCTTCTTATTTAGCCTAAATACACTCAGGAGAGACTGAAAAAAAGCTTGTGGGATGTTTCCTTCAAAGACAGTAATTCCAGCATCCTTTCATGCTCGCAATCGCCTTTTCTCAACGAGGAAATGCTGTTTTAAAGCAAAGCTTGTATTTAACAATTTATGCACCAAACTCAAATAAAACTGTGTCTGCCTTCTTATTTAGCCTAAAAACACTCAGGAGAGACTGAAAATAAGCTTGTGGGATGTTTCCTTCAAAGACAGTAATTCCAGCATCCTTTTATGCTCGCAATCGCCTTTTCTCAGCGAGGAAATGCTGTTTTAAAGCAAAGCTTGTATTTAACAATTTCTGCACCAAACTCAAATAAAACTGTGTCTGCCTTCTTATTTAGCCTAAATACACTCAGGAGAGACTGAAAATAAGCTTGTGGGATGTTTCCTTAAAAGACAGTAAATGCATGTAATCCAGCATCCTTTCATGCTCGCAATCGCCTTTTCTCAGCTAGAAAATGCTGTTTTGAAGCCAAGCTTGTATTTAACAATTTCTGCACCAAACTCAAATAAAACTGTGTCTGCCTTCTTATTTAGCCTAAATACACTCAGGAGAGACTGAAAATAAGCTTGTGGGATGTTTCCATCAAAGACAGTAAATACATGTAATCCAGCATCCTTTTATGCTCGCAATCGCCTTTTCTCAGCGAGAAAATGCTGTTTTGTAGCCAAGCTTGTATTTAACAATTTCTGCAACAAACTGAAGTAAAACTGTGACGTCCTTCGTATTTAGCCTAAATACACTCAGGAGAGACTGAAAATAAGCTTGTGGGATGTTTCCTTCAAAGACAGTAATTCCAGCATCCTTTTATGGTCGCAATCGCCTTTTCTCAACGAGAAAATGCTGTTTTGAAGCCAAGCTTGTATTTAACAATTTCTGCACCAAACTCAAATAAAACTGTGTCTGCCTTCTTATTTAGCCTAAATACACTCAGGAGAGACTGAAAATAAGCTTGTGGGATGTTTCCTTAAAAGACAGTAAATGCATGTAATCCAGCATCCTTTCATGCTCGCAATCGCCTTTTCTCAGCGAGAAAATGCTGTTTTGAAGCCAAGCTTGTATTTAACAATTTCTGCACCAAACTCAAAAAAAATTGTGTCTGCCTTCTTATTTAGCCTAAATACACTCAGGAGAGACTGAAAATAAGCTTGTGGGATGTTTCCTTCAAAGACAGTAATTCCAGCATCCTTTTTATGGTCGCAATCGCCTTTTCTCAACGAGGAAATGCTGTTTTAAAGCAAAGCTTGTATTTAACAATTTCTGCACCAAACTCAAATAAAACTGTGTCTGCCTTCTTATTTAGCCTAAATACACCCAGGAGAGACTGAAAATAAGCTTGTGGGATGTTTCCTTCAAAGACAGTAAATGCATGTAATCCAGCATCCTTTCATGCTGTAATCGCCTTTTCTCAGCGAGAAAATGCTGTTTTGAAGCCAAGCTTGTATTTAACAATTTCTGCACCAAACTCAAATAAAACTGTGTCTGCCTTCTTATTTAGCCTAAATACACTCAGGAGAGACTGAAAATAAGCTTGTGGGATGTTTCCATCAAAGACAGTAAATACATGTAATCCAGCATCCTTTTATGCTCGCAATCGCCTTTTCTCAGCGAGAAAATGCTGTTTTGTAGCCAAGCTTGTATTTAACAATTTCTGCAACAAACTTAAATAAAACTGTGTCTGCCTTCGTATTTAGCCTAAATACACTCAGGAGAGACTGAAAATAAGCTTGTGGGATGTTTCCTTCAAAGACAGTATTTCCAGCTTCCTTTTATGCTCGCAATCGCCTTTTCTCAACGAGAAATGCTGTTTTAAAGCAAAGCTTGTATTTAACAATTTCTGCACCAAACTCAAATAAAACTGTGTCTGCCTTCTTATTTAGCCTAAATACACACTCAGGAGAGACTGAAAATAAGCTTGTGGGATGTTTCCTTCAAAGACAGTAATTCCAGCATCCTTTTATGCTCGCAATCGCCTTTTCTCAACGAGAAAATGCTGTTTTAAAGCAAAGCTTGTATTTAACAATTTATGCACCAAACTCAAATAAAACTGTGTCTGTCTTCTTATTTAGCCTAAATACACTCAGGAGAGACTGAAAATAAGCTTGTGGGATGTTTCCTTAAAAGACAGTAAATGCATGTAATCCAGCATCCTTTCATGCTCATAATCGCCTTTTTCAGCGAGAAAATGCTGTTTTGAAGCCAAGCTTGTATTTAACAATTTATGCACCAAACTCAAATAAAACTTTGTCTGCCTTCTTATTTAGCCTAAAAACACTCAGGAGAGACTGAAAATAAGCTTGTGGGATGTTTCCTTCAAAGACAGTAATTCCAGCATCCTTTTATGCTCGCAATCGCCTTTTCTCAACGAGGAAATGCTGTTTTAAAGCAAAGCTTGTATTTAACAATCTCTGCACCAAACTCAAATAAAACTGTGTCTGCGTTCTTATTTAGCCTAAATACACTCAGGAGAGACTGAAAATAAGCTTGTGGGATGTTTCCTTCAAAGACAGTAATTCCAGCATCCTTTTATGCTCGCAATCGCCTTTTCTCAACGAGGAAATGCTCTTTTAAAGCAAAGCTTGTATTTAACAATTTCTGCACCAAACTCAAATAAAACTGTGTCTGCCTTCTTATTTAGCCTAAATACACCCAGGAGAGACTGAAAATAAGCTTGTGGGATGTTTCCTTCAAAGACAGTAAATGCATGTAATCCAGCATCCTTTCATGCTCGCAATCGCCTTTTCTCAGCGAGAAAATGCTGTTTTGAAGCCAAGCTTGTATTTAACAATTTCTGCACCAAACTCAAATAAAACTGTGTCTGCCTTCTTATTTAGCCTAAATACACTCAGGAGAGACTGAAAATAAGCTTGTGGGATGTTTCCATCAAAGACAGTAAATACATGTAATCCAGCATCCTTTTATGCTGTAATCGCCTTTTCTCAGCGAGAAAATGCTGTTTTGAAGCCAAGCTTGTATTTAACAATTTCTGCACCAAACTCAAATAAAACTGTGTCTGCCTTCTTATTTAGCCTAAATACACTCAGGAGAGACTGAAAATAAGCTTGTGGGATGTTTCCTTCAAAGACAGTAATTCCAGCATCCTTTTATGCTCGCAATCGCCTTTTCTCAACGAGGAAATGCTCTTTTAAAGCAAAGCTTGTATTTAACAATTTCTGCACCAAACTCAAATAAAACTGTGTCTGCCTTCTTATTTAGCCTAAATACACCCAGGAGAGACTGAAAATAAGCTTGTGGGATGTTTCCTTCAAAGACAGTAAATGCATGTAATCCAGCATCCTTTCATGCTCATAATCGCCTTTTCTCAGCGAGAAAATGCTGTTTTAAGCCAAGCTTGTATTTAACAATTTCTGCACCAAACTCAAATAAAACTGTGTCTGCCTTCTTATTTAGCCTAAATACACTCAGGAGAGACTGAAAATAAGCTTGTGGGATGTTTCCATCAAAAACAGTAAATACATGTAATCCAGCATCCTTTTATGCTCTTAATCGCCTTTTCTCAGCGAGAAAATGCTGTTTTGTAGCCAAGCTTGTATTTAACAATTTCTGCAACAAACTTAAATAAAACTGTGTCTGCCTTCGTATTTAGCCTAAATACACTCAGGAGAGACTGAAAATAAGCTTGTGGGATGTTTCCTTCAAAGACAGTATTTCCAGCTTCCTTTTATGCTCGCAATCGCCTTTTCTCAACGAGGAAATGCTGTTTTAAAGCAAAGCTTGTATTTAACAATTTCTGCACCAAACTCAAATAAAACTGTGTCTGCCTTCTTATATAGCCTAAATACACTCAGGAGAGACTGAAAATAAGCTTGTGGGATGTTTCCTTCAAAGACAGTAATTCCAGCATCCTTTTATGCTCGCAATCGCCTTTTCTCAACGAGAAATGCTGTTTTAAAGCAAAGCTTGTATTTAACAATTTATGCACCAAACTCAAATAAAACTGTGTCTGTCTTCTTATTTAGCCTAAATACACTCAGGAGAGACTGAAAATAAGCTTGTGGGATGTTTCCTTCAAAGACAGTAAATGCATGTAATCCAGCATCCTTTCATGCTCGCAATCGCGTTTTTTCAGCGAGAAAATGCTGTTTTGAAGCCAGGCTTGTATTTAACAATTTATGCACCAAACTCAAATAAAACTGTGTCTGCCTTCTTATTTAGCCTAAATACACCCAGGAGAGACTGAAAATAAGCTTGTGGGATGTTTCCTTCAAAGACAGTAATTCCAGCATCCTTTTATGGTCGCAATCGCCTTTTCTCAACGAGAAAATGCTGTTTTGAAGCCAAGCTTGTATTTAACAATTTCTGCAACAAACTCAAATAAAACTGTGTCTGCCTTCTTATTTAGCCTAAATACACTCAGGAGAGACTGAAAATAAGCTTGTGGGATGTTTCCTTCAAAGACAGTAATTCCAGCATCCTTTTATGCTCATAATCGCCTTTTCTCAGCGAGGAAATGCTGTTTTAAAGCAAAGCTTGTATTTAACAATTTCTGCACCAAACTCAAATAAAACTGTGTCTGCCTTCTTATTTAGCCTAAATACACTCAGGAGAGACTGAAAATAAGCTTGTGGGATGTTTCCTTAAAAGACAGTAAATGCATGTAATCCAGCATCCTTTCATGCTCGCAATCGCCTTTTCTCAGCTAGAAAATGCTGTTTTGAAGCCAAGCTTGTATTTAACAATTTCTGCACCAAACTCAAATAAAACTGTGTCTGCCTTCTTATTTAGCCTAAATACACTCAGGAGAGACTGAAAATAAGCTTGTGGGATGTTTCCATCAAAGACAGTAAATACATGTAATCCAGCATCCTTTTTTATGCTCGCAATCGCCTTTTCTCAGCGAGAAAATGCTGTTTTGTAGCCAAGCTTGTATTTAACAATTTCTGCAACAAACTGAAGTAAAACTGTGACGTCCTTCGTATTTAGCCTAAATACACTCAGGAGAGACTGAAAATAAGCTTGTGGGATGTTTCCTTCAAAGACAGTAATTCCAGCATCCTTTCATGCTCGCAATCGCCTTTTCTCAGCGAGAAAATGCTGTTTTGAAGCCAAGCTTGTATTTAACAATTTCTGCACCAAACTCAAATAAAACTGTGTCTGCCTTCTTATTTAGCCTAAATACACTCAGGAGAGACTGAAAATAAGCTTGTGGGATGTTTCCATCAAAGACAGTAAATACATGTAATCCAGCATCCTTTTATGCTCACTGATAATCGCCTTTTCTCAGCGAGAAAATGCTGTTTTGTAGCCAAGCTTGTATTTAACAATTTCTGCAACAAACTTAAATAAAACTGTGTCTGCCTTCGTATTTAGCCTAAATACACTCAGGAGAGACTGAAAATAAGCTTGTGGGATGTTTCCTTCAAAGACAGTATTTCCAGCTTCCTTTTATGCTCGCAATCGCCTTTTCTCAACGAGGAAATGCTGTTTTAAAGCAAAGCTTGTATTTAACAATTTCTGCACCAAACTCAAATAAAACTGTGTCTGCCTTCTTATTTAGCCTAAATACACTCAGGAGAGACTGAAAATAAGCTTGTGGGATGTTTCCTTCAAAGACAGTAATTCCAGCATCCTTTTATGCTCGCAATCGCCTTTTCTCAACGAAAATGCTGTTTTAAAGCAAAGCTTGTATTTAACAATTTATGCACCAAACTCAAATAAAACTGTGTCTGTCTTCTTATTTAGCCTAAATACACTCAGGAGAGACTGAAAATAAGCTTGTGGGATGTTTCCTTAAAAAGACAGTAAATGCATGTAATCCAGCATCCTTTCATGCTCGCAATCGCCTTTTCTCAACGAGGAAATGCTGTTTTAAAGCAAAGCTTGTATTTAACAATCTCTGCACCAAACTCAAATAAAACTGTGTCTGCGTTCTTATTTAGCCTAAATACACTCAGGAGAGACTGAAAATAAGCTTGTGGGATGTTTCCATTAAAGACAGTAAATGCATGTAATCCAGCATCCTTTCATGCTCATAATCGCCTTTTCTCAGCGAGAAAATGCTGTTTTGAAGCCAAGCTTGTATTTAACAATTTCTGCACCAAACTCAAATAAAACTGTGTCTGCCTTCTTATTTAGCCTAAATACACTCAGGAGAGACTGAAAAAAGCTTGTGGGATGTTTCCTTCAAAGACAGTAATTCCAGCATCCTTTCATGCTCTTAATCGCCTTTTCTCAACGAGGAAATGCTGTTTTAAAGCAAAGCTTGTATTTAACAATTTATGCACCAAACTCAAATAAAACTGTGTCTGCCTTCTTATTTAGCCTAAAAACACTCAGGAGAGACTGAAAATAAGCTTGTGGGATGTTTCCTTCAAAGACAGTAATTCCAGCATCCTTTTATGCTCATAATCGCCTTTTCTCAGCGAGGAAATGCTGTTTTAAAGCAAAGCTTGTATTTAACAATTTCTGCACCAAACTCAAATAAAACTGTGTCTGCCTTCTTATTTAGCCTAAATACACTCAGGAGAGACTGAAAATAAGCTTGTGGGATGTTTCCTTAAAAGACAGTAAATGCATGTAATCCAGCATCCTTTCATGCTCGCAATCGCCTTTTCTCAGCTAGAAAATGCTGTTTTGAAGCCAAGCTTGTATTTAACAATTTCTGCACCAAACTCAAATAAAACTGTGTCTGCCTTCTTATTTAGCCTAAATACACTCAGGAGAGACTGAAAATAAGCTTGTGGGATGTTTCCATCAAAGACAGTAAATACATGTAATCCAGCATCCTTTTATGCTCTTAATCGCCTTTTCTCAGCGAGAAAATGCTGTTTTGTAGCCAAGCTTGTATTTAACAATTTCTGCAACAAACTGAAGTAAAACTGTGACGTCCTTCGTATTTAGCCTAAATACACTCAGGAGAGACTGAAAATAAGCTTGTGGGATGTTTCCTTCAAAGACAGTAATTCCAGCATCCTTTTATGGTCGCAATCGCCTTTTCTCAACGAGAAAATGCTGTTTGAAGCCAAGCTTGTATTTAACAATTTCTGCACCAAACTCAAATAAAACTGTGTCTGCCTTCTTATTTAGCCTAAATACACTCAGGAGAGACTGAAAATAAGCTTGTGGGATGTTTCCTTAAAAGACAGTAAATGCATGTAATCCAGCATCCTTTCATGCTGCAATCGCCTTTTCTCAGCGAGAAAATGCTGTTTTGAAGCCAAGCTTGTATTTAACAATTTCTGCACCAAACTCAAAAAAATTGTGTCTGCCTTCTTATTTAGCCTAAATACACTCAGGAGAGACTGAAAATAAGCTTGTGGGATGTTTCCTTCAAAGACAGTAATTCCAGCATCCTTTTATGGTCGCAATCGCCTTTTCTCAACGAGGAAATGCTGTTTTAAAGCAAAGCTTGTATTTAACAATTTCTGCACCAAACTCAAATAAAACTGTGTCTGCCTTCTTATTTAGCCTAAATACACCCAGGAGAGACTGAAAATAAGCTTGTGGGATGTTTCCTTCAAAGACAGTAAATGCATGTAATCCAGCATCCTTTCATGCTCAATCGCCTTTTCTCAGCGAGAAAATGCTGTTTTGAAGCCAAGCTTGTATTTAACAATTTCTGCACCAAACTCAAATAAAACTGTGTCTGCCTTCTTATTTAGCCTAAATACACTCAGGAGAGACTGAAAATAAGCTTGTGGGATGTTTCCATCAAAGACAGTAAATACATGTAATCCAGCATCCTTTTATGCTCGCAATCGCCTTTTCTCAGCGAGAAAATGCTGTTTTGTAGCCAAGCTTGTATTTAACAATTTCTGCAACAAACTTAAATAAAACTGTGTCTGCCTTCGTATTTAGCCTAAATACACTCAGGAGAGACTGAAAATAAGCTTGTGGGATGTTTCCTTCAAAGACAGTATTTCCAGCTTCCTTTTATGCTCATAATCGCCTTTTCTCAACGAGGAAATGCTGTTTTAAAGCAAAGCTTGTATTTAACAATTTCTGCACCAAACTCAAATAAAACTGTGTCTGCCTTCTTATTTAGCCTAAATACACTCAGGAGAGACTGAAAATAAGCTTGTGGGATGTTTCCTTCAAAGACAGTAATTCCAGCATCCTTTTATGCTCTTAATCGCCTTTTCTCAACGAAAATGCTGTTTTAAAGCAAAGCTTGTATTTAACAATTTATGCACCAAACTCAAATAAAACTGTGTCTGTCTTCTTATTTAGCCTAAATACACTCAGGAGAGACTGAAAATAAGCTTGTGGGATGTTTCCTTAAAAGACAGTAAATGCATGTAATCCAGCATCCTTTCATGCTCTTAATCGCCTTTTTCAGCGAGAAAATGCTGTTTTGAAGCCAAGCTTGTATTTAACAATTTATGCACCAAACTCAAATAAAACTTTGTCTGCCTTCTTATTTAGCCTAAAAACACTCAGGAGAGACTGAAAATAAGCTTGTGGGATGTTTCCTTCAAAGACAGTAATTCCAGCATCCTTTTATGCTGCAATCGCCTTTTCTCAACGAGGAAATGCTGTTTTAAAGCAAAGCTTGTATTTAACAATCTCTGCACCAAACTCAAATAAAACTGTGTCTGCGTTCTTATTTAGCCTAAATACACTCAGGAGAGACTGAAAATAAGCTTGTGGGATGTTTCCTTCAAAGACAGTAATTCCAGCATCCTTTTATGCTCTTAATCGCCTTTTCTCAACGAGGAAATGCTCTTTTAAAGCAAAGCTTGTATTTAACAATTTCTGCACCAAACTCAAATAAAACTGTGTCTGCCTTCTTATTTAGCCTAAATACACCCAGGAGAGACTGAAAATAAGCTTGTGGGATGTTTCCTTCAAAGACAGTAAATGCATGTAATCCAGCATCCTTTCATGCTCTTAATCGCCTTTTCTCAGCGAGAAAATGCTGTTTGAAGCCAAGCTTGTATTTAACAATTTCTGCACCAAACTCAAATAAAACTGTGTCTGCCTTCTTATTTAGCCTAAATACACTCAGGAGAGACTGAAAATAAGCTTGTGGGATGTTTCCATCAAAGACAGTAAATACATGTAATCCAGCATCCTTTTATGCTCTTAATCGCCTTTTCTCAGCGAGAAAATGCTGTTTGAAGCCAAGCTTGTATTTAACAATTTCTGCACCAAACTCAAATAAAACTGTGTCTGCCTTCTTATTTAGCCTAAATACACTCAGGAGAGACTGAAAATAAGCTTGTGGGATGTTTCCTTCAAAGACAGTAATTCCAGCATCCTTTTATGCTCGCAATCGCCTTTTCTCAACGAGGAAATGCTCTTTTAAAGCAAAGCTTGTATTTAACAATTTCTGCACCAAACTCAAATAAAACTGTGTCTGCCTTCTTATTTAGCCTAAATACACCCAGGAGAGACTGAAAATAAGCTTGTGGGATGTTTCCTTCAAAGACAGTAAATGCATGTAATCCAGCATCCTTTCATGCTCGCAATCGCCTTTTCTCAGCGAGAAAATGCTGTTTTGAAGCCAAGCTTGTATTTAACAATTTCTGCACCAAACTCAAATAAAACTGTGTCTGCCTTCTTATTTAGCCTAAATACACTCAGGAGAGACTGAAAATAAGCTTGTGGGATGTTTCCATCAAAAACAGTAAATACATGTAATCCAGCATCCTTTTATGCTCGCAATCGCCTTTTCTCAGCGAGAAAATGCTGTTTTGTAGCCAAGCTTGTATTTAACAATTTCTGCAACAAACTTAAATAAAACTGTGTCTGCCTTCGTATTTAGCCTAAATACACTCAGGAGAGACTGAAAATAAGCTTGTGGGATGTTTCCTTCAAAGACAGTATTTCCAGCTTCCTTTTATGCTCAATCGCCTTTTCTCAACGAGGAAATGCTGTTTTAAAGCAAAGCTTGTATTTAACAATTTCTGCACCAAACTCAAATAAAACTGTGTCTGCCTTCTTATATAGCCTAAATACACTCAGGAGAGACTGAAAATAAGCTTGTGGGATGTTTCCTTCAAAGACAGTAATTCCAGCATCCTTTTATGCTCGCAATCGCCTTTTCTCAACGAGGAAATGCTGTTTTAAAGCAAAGCTTGTATTTAACAATTTATGCACCAAACTCAAATAAAACTGTGTCTGTCTTCTTATTTAGCCTAAATACACTCAGGAGAGACTGAAAATAAGCTTGTGGGATGTTTCCTTCAAAGACAGTAAATGCATGTAATCCAGCATCCTTTCATGCTCGTAATCGCGTTTTTCAGCGAGAAAATGCTGTTTTGAAGCCAGGCTTGTATTTAACAATTTATGCACCAAACTCAAATAAAACTGTGTCTGCCTTCTTATTTAGCCTAAATACACCCAGGAGAGACTGAAAATAAGCTTGTGGGATGTTTCCTTCAAAGACAGTAATTCCAGCATCCTTTTATGGTCGCAATCGCCTTTTCTCAACGAAAATGCTGTTTTGAAGCCAAGCTTGTATTTAACAATTTCTGCAACAAACTCAAATAAAACTGTGTCTGCCTTCTTATTTAGCCTAAATACACTCAGGAGAGACTGAAAATAAGCTTGTGGGATGTTTCCTTCAAAGACAGTAATTCCAGCATCCTTTTATGCTCGCAGAATCGCCTTTTCTCAGCGAGGAAATGCTGTTTTAAAGCAAAGCTTGTATTTAACAATTTCTGCACCAAACTCAAATAAAACTGTGTCTGCCTTCTTATTTAGCCTAAATACACTCAGGAGAGACTGAAAATAAGCTTGTGGGATGTTTCCTTAAAAGACAGTAAATGCATGTAATCCAGCATCCTTTCATGCTCTTAATCGCCTTTTCTCAGCTAGAAAATGCTGTTTTGAAGCCAAGCTTGTATTTAACAATTTCTGCACCAAACTCAAATAAAACTGTGTCTGCCTTCTTATTTAGCCTAAATACACTCAGGAGAGACTGAAAATAAGCTTGTGGGATGTTTCCATCAAAGACAGTAAATACATGTAATCCAGCATCCTTTTATGCTCATAATCGCCTTTTCTCAGCGAGAAAATGCTGTTTTGTAGCCAAGCTTGTATTTAACAATTTCTGCAACAAACTGAAGTAAAACTGTGACGTCCTTCGTATTTAGCCTAAATACACTCAGGAGAGACTGAAAATAAGCTTGTGGGATGTTTCCTTCAAAGACAGTAATTCCAGCATCCTTTCATGCTCTGCAATCGCCTTTTCTCAGCGAGAAAATGCTGTTTTAAGCCAAGCTTGTATTTAACAATTTCTGCACCAAACTCAAATAAAACTGTGTCTGCCTTCTTATTTAGCCTAAATACACTCAGGAGAGACTGAAAATAAGCTTGTGGGATGTTTCCATCAAAGACAGTAAATACATGTAATCCAGCATCCTTTTATGCTGTAATCGCCTTTTCTCAGCGAGAAAATGCTGTTTTGTAGCCAAGCTTGTATTTAACAATTTCTGCAACAAACTTAAATAAAACTGTGTCTGCCTTCGTATTTAGCCTAAATACACTCAGGAGAGACTGAAAATAAGCTTGTGGGATGTTTCCTTCAAAGACAGTATTTCCAGCTTCCTTTTATGCTCGCAATCGCCTTTTCTCAACGAGGAAATGCTGTTTTAAAGCAAAGCTTGTATTTAACAATTTCTGCACCAAACTCAAATAAAACTGTGTCTGCCTTCTTATTTAGCCTAAATACACTCAGGAGAGACTGAAAATAAGCTTGTGGGATGTTTCCTTCAAAGACAGTAATTCCAGCATCCTTTTATGCTCTTAATCGCCTTTTCTCAACGAGAAAATGCTGTTTTAAAGCAAAGCTTGTATTTAACAATTTATGCACCAAACTCAAATAAAACTGTGTCTGTCTTCTTATTTAGCCTAAATACACTCAGGAGAGACTGAAAATAAGCTTGTGGGATGTTTCCTTAAAAGACAGTAAATGCATGTAATCCAGCATCCTTTCATGCTAATCGCCTTTTCTCAACGAGGAAATGCTCTTTTAAAGCAAAGCTTGTATTTAACAATCTCTGCACCAAACTCAAATAAAACTGTGTCTGCGTTCTTATTTAGCCTAAATACACTCAGGAGAGACTGAAAATAAGCTTGTGGGATGTTTCCTTCAAAGACAGTAATTCCAGCATCCTTTTATGCTCGAAATCGCCTTTTCTCAGCGAGAAAATGCTGTTTTGAAGCCAAGCTTGTATTTAACAATTTCTGCACCAAACTCAAATAAAACTGTGTCTGCCTTCTTATTTAGCCTAAATACACTCAGGAGAGACTGAAAATAAGCTTGTGGGATGTTTCCTTCAAAGACAGTAATTCCAGCATCCTTTTATGCTCGCAATCGCCTTTTCTCAACGAGGAAATGCTCTTTTAAAGCAAAGCTTGTATTTAACAATTTCTGCACCAAACTCAAATAAAACTGTGTCTGCCTTCTTATTTAGCCTAAATACACCCAGGAGAGACTGAAAATAAGCTTGTGGGATGTTTCCTTCAAAGACAGTAAATGCATGTAATCCAGCATCCTTTCATGCTCATAATCGCCTTTTCTCAGCGAGAAAATGCTGTTTGAAGCCAAGCTTGTATTTAACAATTTCTGCACCAAACTCAAATAAAACTGTGTCTGCCTTCTTATTTAGCCTAAATACACTCAGGAGAGACTGAAAATAAGCTTGTGGGATGTTTCCATCAAAAACAGTAAATACATGTAATCCAGCATCCTTTTATGCTCATAATCGCCTTTTCTCAGCGAGAAAATGCTGTTTTGTAGCCAAGCTTGTATTTAACAATTTCTGCAACAAACTTAAATAAAACTGTGTCTGCCTTCGTATTTAGCCTAAATACACTCAGGAGAGACTGAAAATAAGCTTGTGGGATGTTTCCTTCAAAGACAGTATTTCCAGCTTCCTTTTATGCTCGTAATCGCCTTTTCTCAACGAGGAAATGCTGTTTTAAAGCAAAGCTTGTATTTAACAATTTCTGCACCAAACTCAAATAAAACTGTGTCTGCCTTCTTATATAGCCTAAATACACTCAGGAGAGACTGAAAATAAGCTTGTGGGATGTTTCCTTCAAAGACAGTAATTCCAGCATCCTTTTATGCTCTTAATCGCCTTTTCTCAACGAGGAAATGCTGTTTTAAAGCAAAGCTTGTATTTAACAATTTATGCACCAAACTCAAATAAAACTGTGTCTGTCTTCTTATTTAGCCTAAATACACTCAGGAGAGACTGAAAATAAGCTTGTGGGATGTTTCCTTAAAAGACAGTAAATGCATGTAATCCAGCATCCTTTCATGCTCGCAATCGCGTTTTTCAGCGAGAAAATGCTGTTTTGAAGCCAGGCTTGTATTTAACAATTTATGCACCAAACTCAAATAAAACTGTGTCTGCCTTCTTATTTAGCCTAAATACACTCAGGAGAGACTGAAAATAAGCTTGTGGGATGTTTCCTTCAAAGACAGTAATTCCAGCATCCTTTCATGCTCGCAATCGCCTTTTCTCAACGAGGAAATGCTGTTTTAAAGCAAAGCTTGTATTTAACAATTTATGCACCAAACTCAAATAAAACTGTGTCTGCCTTCTTATTTAGCCTAAAAACACTCAGGAGAGACTGAAAATAAGCTTGTGGGATGTTTCCTTCAAAGACAGTAATTCCAGCATCCTTTTATGCTCATAATCGCCTTTTCTCAGCGAGAAAATGCTGTTTTGAAGCCAAGCTTGTATTTAACAATTTATGCACCAAACTCAAATAAAACTGTGTCTGCCTTCTTATTTAGCCTAAATACACTCAGGAGAGACTGAAAATAAGCTTGTGGGATGTTTCCATCAAAGACAGTAAATACATGTAATCCAGCATCCTTTTATGCTCATAATCGCCTTTTCTCAGCGAGAAAATGCTGTTTTGAAGCCAAGCTTGTATTTAACAATTTCTGCAACAAACTTAAATAAAACTGTGTCTGCCTTCGTATTTAGCCTAAATACACTCAGGAGAGACTGAAAATAAGCTTGTGGGATGTTTCCTTCAAAGACAGTAATTCCAGCTTCCTTTTATGCTCGCAATCGCCTTTTCTCAACGAGGAAATGCTGTTTTAAAGCAAAGCTTGTATTTAACAATTTCTGCACCAAACTCAAATAAAACTGTGTCTGCCTTCTTATTTAGCCTAAATACACTCAGGAGAGACTGAAAATAAGCTTGTGGGATGTTTCCTTCAAAGACAGTATATGCATTTAATCCAGCATCCTTTTATGCTCGCAATCGCCTTTTCTCAGCGAGAAAATGCTGTTTTGAAGCCAAGCTTGTATTTAACAATTTCTGCACCAAACTCAAATAAAACTGTGTCTGCCTTCTTATTTAGCCTAAAAACACTCAGGAGAGACTGAAAATAAGCTTGTGGGATGTTTCCTTCAAAGACAGTAATTCCAGCATCCTTTTATGCTCGCAATCGCCTTTTCTCAACGAGGAAATGCTGTTTTGAAGCCAAGCTTGTATTTAACAATTTCTGCACCAAACTCAAATAAAACTGTGTCTGCCTTCTTATTTAGCCTAAATACACTCAGGAGAGACTGAAAATAAGCTTGTGGGATGTTTCCTTCAAAGACAGTAATTCCAGCATCCTTTTATGCTCGCAATCGCCTTTTCTCAACGAGGAAATGCTGTTTTAAAGCAAAGCTTGTATTTAACAATTTCTGCACCAAACTCAAATAAAACTGTGTCTGCCTTCTTATTTAGCCTAAATACACTCAGGAGAGACTGAAAATAAGCTTGTGGGATGTTTCCTTCAAAGACAGTAATTCCAGCATCCTTTTATGCTCGCAATCGCCTTTTCTCAACGAGGAAATGCTGTTTTAAAGCAAAGCTTG
>JAUPFM010000116.1:0-100000 GCA_033026295.1 Channa striata
GACTGAAATCTGTTGCAGTAAGGTCAAAAATAGCTTC
Organism: Channa striata; assembly: GCA_033026295.1. Taxonomy (NCBI): domain Eukaryota; kingdom Metazoa; phylum Chordata; class Actinopteri; order Anabantiformes; family Channidae; genus Channa; species Channa striata. The sequence continues at coordinate 38 of JAUPFM010000116.1, forward strand.
GGATTTTGGTGAATTTCATTTTTATTTTTACTTAAGACTGAAAACAGCACAGACACTGAGTGTGTGAATTGATCTAGATGCTCACTGCAGGTCGTGGCACGTCAAAGACAGTTGAATGCAGAAAATCCTGCACTCAGGAACAATTGAAGAAAGTGTTTTTAGAAAAATCTTTTCTTTTAAAGCATTTGAACAGGTCCTCTGAAAAAGTTCAGGTGCAGAGACCAGCATTGATTTTAGTAAATCACCATGGGATGCTGATGGATATTGATTGAGGTATTTTTAAATTTCTTTTCTCTGTATAGTGACTGATTAAAAGTGTCAAAGTTTAAACTCAAGTTGTTTTTGCAAGGAAAATCAGCTTCTGTTGCATGTTAAGGATTTTGTCAGCGTTAGAGCATTTTGCAAACAAAGGTTTCATTTCCAGAGTGAGTTTCTGTTTCAGTTGTTTTTAAAATGTCCGTCTCTAGTGTCTAAGCCAGCAAGAAAAACTGTAATGACACATTGATCTTTTCCTCCTCCCTCCATGTGCTCACGTGTTTGCCTCCTATTTTCTCATGTTGCTGATCTTGTAGCCAATGGCCACAATTGCTGCAATGCACAGCCCTGCACAGCAAATCACCCGCCAAGGTCTGAACCAGAAACCCCTGAGAAAAGACCAAAGGGACGGAGAAGACCTTCTCTGATAAAACCTTTGTCCTCCGTCAGACACTGAGTCTATTTTCTCCAGCAGCTCTTTGACCTGATCTCTGTTCTCCATCTTTTTGTTGTCGAACACATGGTAGTGACCACTACATTCCTTCAGCAGCTTCTGCAGGTTCAGGTCCTCGCTGATGAACTGATCAATGTCAGTGTCTTCCAGTCGGTCTCCGTAGGTGAACAGCACCATGGTGTGTTTAGAGACGTCAGGACTCAGCATCTTTTCAGACACTCCAGATCTTTCTGTTCTTGTTGGTGAATCGTCCGAGCTGGATGGTGAGCAGGAAGACGTGAGGACCTGGAGAGCTCAGCTCTACGGCTCTGACAAGCTCGGCTTTCACCTGCTCTTCGGACAGCTGGGTGTTGAAGAGTCCGGGGGTGTCCACCACACAGACTCTATAACCCAGAACATCTTCTTCTCTCTTCTCACTGCTCAGTGTCAGAGGCCTGGACGTGAACTTGCAGTTAAACTCCTTTTTCCTCAGGATGGTGTTTCCTGCTGAGCTCTTCCCTGTCCTCTCCTGACCCACCAGCACCACTCTCAGCTCAGAGCCTGAAAACAACACACATCATTAGGACTGAGGCAGTGTGAAGCCTCGACACTGTACCATCCCAGCCCTTCAACCCAACAAGCACCTCGTGGAAGTCACTTTATCTGTGAGGAGATGTCAGGTTATGGGTTGTACAGTAACAGAGTTGACACAGAATCTCATCAGTCATTTTAGTATTTATTATGATGTTTATTGTCATGATCAGATAAATAAGATGCAATACATAAATCAAAGCTTTCAAACCCCAACACTAAAGCATGTTACTGATCACGTGACGATTCCAGTCTTCCAAAAGTGTCCTCCTTTCCAACGTCTTTCCTCTTTTTCATCCAGCTCATCATGTGTCTGGTCTGTGCCACAGCTTTATAACCACATTCATGACATCATCAATAACCAATAATAGACGGTCTAATTAAGATGTTGCTGATCGCTGACATTAAAAGAGAAAGATGATACATTCCGTGGAAAAGATACAGACATGAGACACGTAACATTGCTGTAAAGCCCCAGATTGTGTCATTTGAACACTGATCACTTTTTTCTGGTGCTCATCATATTTGCCCCTTTTAGACTGATGACTTTTAATGTCTTGCCCCTTCTTTTTTAAATGAATGAACCACCTCTCAATATGATAAACTCCAGTACGACTCATCCATCCACAGAGTGGAATTATCACCTTTCTGACAATTGAGAAATTATAACGTTGTAAAGGTCGAATACTCGACTGCTGTATTGGGTTGGATTGTACATTTGTTCCTAATCAAGTGGCCAGTGAGTGTATGTCTCAATGATTGGACTGATGAGTATTATACATCTGAATTTCATAGATGGTGATTGGAGTCTGTCATGTACTGCACAGGTCTTCAACACTTTCTTCTAACTAATCATTTTAAATCAGCAGATGAAAATATTGAAAACATCGTGTTTTCATTTTCACATATGAGCCTATCCATTCATGGAACTGCATGCTGTTCAGAAACCAGGTCTGAAAATGTTACTAGGTCAGACTGAGTACGATTGTTGTTGGAACGGTTACGTAAAGGTGATCAGGATGTTTAGGTGCGATCAGATTAAGTCTGAAAGGGGCTTTATGTGATCAAACCTAAATTACAAACTGTTCCCATCATTATTTTATCTGTAAATACATTTTAAGTATGACGGAGCTGCAGCATGATAAATATCATTGTATAACACAGGCTTTTTTCTTAACGACCACGGCTGCAGCTCCCCCTATAGCTCCCAGTCCAGCTCCCACTCCAGCTCCAACTACAGCTCCCGGTCCAGCTCCCACTCCAAGAGCCAAGCTTCCAGCAGCTGCTCCAGCAGCTGCTCCAGCACTTGCTCCAGCACTTGCTCCAGCCACTGCACCCTTTATAACAGCTTGAATAAATGAGTTATCTCTCTCTGCACATCTTCTTGCTTCTTGAATTGACATATCCGGGTTTTCCCTCAGAAGACGTCTCATTTCTTCTGTTATAGCTTTCTTGGCTTCTTTAAACATCTCGTTGGTGTAGTATGTTCCTCCATTTCGCTGAACCATCGCGCTGATCTTGTTCAGCAGCTCTCTGACTTGATGACCAGTTAGATCCTGGTCTCTGTTGTTAAATACATGATATCCTCCATCACACTGATTGATGAATTTACGAAGATCAGAATTTCCACCAATTAATTCTTCTATTAAGATTCCATTACCTATCAGATCATCTCCATGTGTGAACAACACCATGGTGTAACATCCTGACTTCTCTCCAAAAATCATCTGAATGAGTGCGACTATTTCCTGTTCTTGTTTTGTGAACCTGTTTGGCTGCAGCACAACCAGGAAGACATGAGGACCAGGAGCAGCATATGAGATGCATCTAGCGATCTCTTCAGTGACCTTCTTTTCTTCATTCCTAGTGTCATACAGACCTGGAGTATCAATAACAGCCAGTGTTTGACCATCAAACTCTGCAGTTTCCTTCTGACATCCTGTTGTAATTGAGGATGAAGACAGCCTAGACTGAAAAGCTCTTCTCCTTAAAATGGTGTTTCCTACTGCACTTTTGCCGACACCAGTTTTCCCAATGATTGCAATCCTGAAGTCTTCCTCTGATTCCTCTGACTCTGTTAGAAAATTTTACAAGGACATTATTGACGACGTAAAGGTCAGACTATAAATTCAGTGTTATCACTGCATCTGTACTAATCCCAATAAAGCAAAGTGTTATCATGTGATACTGAGCTCAAGCTGTGTGACACACAGGTCACATCATTTTTAAAAACAATAATGAGCTGTTCACACACGATGGAGTAAAGAGAAAAGACCAAAAACCACTGGAAACAAAACGCAAAAACCACAAGTTCCCGAGGGTTTTTACACGATGACAGATTCTCTTTACAGCAACTCAGTGTATGAGGTATTAATATCTGCAGGATTGTGTTTCCATTCAAGGGAATAATGATTTTCAGTAAGAATTAACAATATGATCTGAACAACAAAACTTGTTACTGATGAATGAATCAGTAACAACCTCGTATACTTGCAGAAAAAAGTGATGGCACCTTTTTTGCAATTTCCTGGTTTTCTGCATAAATTATGTGATGTGATGACGACAGTGTTTAATAACTGGTTGAACCACCTTTGGCTGCAATAAGCTCAGAAAAGCACTTCCTGTAGCTGAGGATTAGACCTGAACAATGTTCAGGAGGAATTTTGGACTTTTCTTTCAGCTCAGACACGTGTGTTGGAGATGGTCGATGGCAGCACTCAGCTAAAACAACTGTGGTGGCCACTTTTTTCAGCTCCGGTGAAAACAGACATTGACTAAATTAATTTAAATTATATGTCGTTGGAAAACTAACAAGCTAACTTTGCATAGATACAAATATTAGACGATCATTTATATTAGCATTTCAACTACAGCATTAGCAGAATGTTAAATAAAAAGGAATGTGGCCCAATATATGATGCTAAGAACTGAATTAATTGGAATATTAATCTGAGTAATTTTGAACCTGTTAATTATTTGATCCATTTGAGCTACAAACTGAGTAAAAAATGGCTTTTTAAACACCTGGACTTGAAAACAGCCACTTCAAGGAAGTATTTATTTTATTCATTTCATTTCTTTACTTTCATTTTGAATATTAAATATTTTGTTGATGGGTTTCATGCATTTTCTATTGTGTTTACTGTTTATCCACTGTCATTTACCTAGTCTTGGTAAATAGGGGATTGAAAAAATAGCCATACATTCATCCAGACACTTACACTGGTTGTTGTAGTCAATCACCAGCTAATTAGTAGCAAATCAGAATACAGCAACTAAATCAATCAGGATACTTGACATTCACTATTTAGCAACTGGTAAACGGACCGAGACCACTGCTCCGTAAACCAGGTTCTAGTAGAAGAGTGAACAAACAGCGTTTCCCCTAGAAACTTTCTCAGGCATTGCAGCAAGATCACAATAGAGGTTTTGCAGCAGGTGGTTCTGTTTTGTAAGTCAACTTAGATGAAAAGTGACTGAGAAACTGACACCCAACACCCGAACTAATCAGTTTTTAGATCAGGTGAGATCAGGTGTGTTTCCCCTCATGCCCTGAGCGTGTCTGGATCCAGATCCACATCTGTAATATGATTAAGACTCCATGTCCCTCAACCCTCACTGTATCCAGACGTGTGTGTGCAGAACGTACGAAGGCCTGTGAATCTACAAAGCAGCATATTCTCACTTTCACTATACGTGGCGTAGTGTGACACCATGTGTATTTTTACCCTCCACGGTTTTTAACAGAAAACTAAGAAATACATCACGACTAAAACAAACAATCTGATCACTGCATCCAGTATTTTTAGAATGTTGTGTTCTCAAAGTTTCTTTAACCACTTTTTTATGATCAAACTGAAAAAAAATTGCAAATGACCTGCTGGTAAAATTATTGTTGTTTTGTCTCTGAAATGCAAGAAAACACAGGCGTGATCATGCACCCGCATTTCTTTTTTTCACAGATGGAAACTCCCCAGAAAAGCAGAAGTTAGAACTCAGGTAAGTGAAAGGTAACAGTCGGGACTACAGCTCGTACTCAAGAGACTGACTGTAGGTTTATTTGTAATTTATTTGAGGGTTGACTGTAGAACCAAATCATATTTATATTCTGTAATGACTAAAAAAAAACACACACACATATTGTGTATTTAATCCAGTGTTTGTAGATTTGTTCAATAATTAAATATTACAAAGAAACAAGGATAAAAACTGAAAATGAAACTATAAATATGATTCAACATTGGGATCAAGGGCCACTTCATATAAAGTTAATAACAAGCAATTTTGTAAATAAATAATTTTGGATCTAAACAAGCTTGAAACTTTTCATTACTTAAGTCTAACTGTACTTACGAATCTGTTCATATCCGTAGGTCCTATGTGCCATTTTCAGGGAGTTCATTTTTTGGATGTTGTTGATGCTGAAGTTTTCTTTGGAAATATGTGTTTAGTTTCATTTCTGCTCCTTTTTCTGGGCAGGCTTGCTCTACAGCCCCCTCCCCCAATGTGCTGGTATAAATCCCACCCCTGAATTTCCTTGTGAGGCTTGTTTAGTGTAAATGTCTGAATGGAAGTTGGTGACGGGCATCTATGGAAGTATATCACGCCAAAAGATTTAAGAGGACACAAACCCAATTTCGAGAGCTCACAGGTTTGTAAGTCAGTGTTTGAGAGCGTTTTTTTTACACATCCTCCCTCGTCCTCTCGAACATCCAACCACCTGTTTTCTGGACCCCATCCCCTCCACTTCAAGTAGCTGTGCAAGTGACCCCGCCCATCCACTACACGCTCTTTTCAGACTTTGAAGCCTCAAAGCGGAAGGAAGCTTGAGTAACAAGGCTGTCAGAAAGCTGAACTCTGTCCCCTCCCTCCTTCCTCCCCCCTGTGCTACCGCAGAGCATGAACTTTGAACTCTAACACCCCAAACCCCTGCACAGACTGGATGACTGGTCTATCACCCCATCATCCATATTTCCACACACATATATCAAAGATCTGTCACTTTATGGATACAGCCTTTCCTTTGCAATAAAATAACTTCACACTATTTGGACTAGGCTGTAAATATCATTTAAATATATTTATTAGGATTTTTTGTATTATTGTTCTTGTTGTTGTCAGTGGTGGTGTTATTATTATTACTATTTTATTATGCTGTTATGTGACACTTGTTAATATTTCCTTTTCTTACAGAAGCCCCTGCAGTATTGTAATGATTATTCTGAGGGCCTGAAAAAAACATAATTAGAATCCTCTTTATGTCCTGGATAAATGGCAGAACTAACAATAAAATCGCCCTTGACTTTGAACAAGTTACCAAACGTCACACTCAGCAGCCTCGCTGCCAATATTCTCTCAACTCGATTCATGTGCACTTGCCTTTCGGGAAATAGAGAAACATTTCTTGTAAGAGCAATTTGCTTTTTCACAGTTCATGTCACATATTTTTTCACCACATTCAGGAAGCTACGTGACAATAACAGCTTCGGTTCTTTCAGTTTCTTATCAATGTGCAGCAGCCTGACCCCCAGCTCTTACACTTCTTCATTTCCTGACATTTGTTCTAAACCACGCTGATCGTACACCTTCATTCCCCTCAAACTTAAGAAAGAATGTGAAGTCTTTTTTCAAACAATCTTGGGGCATCACATACACATTTCAAACAGCTTTACTGTGATAAACTCACAGAGAAAAAGACGATGATAATGATGGTGATACTGGAGCACAATTTCAAATGTGTTGATGGAAGAGGTTGCATTTTCTGTCTTGATGTTTATCTGCTGCTGCACAAATATTTTCCGTTTGGGGTCTATAAAGTTAATCTTGAATAAAATTTTGACGTTTGTGGGTTGTCTTCAATGTGGCTGTCGAGCAGAACACTTACATACACAGAAAATCTTGAGAAAGTTTGTTGCATGTGCTTCCTGATTGTATCCACAGAACATTCTCACCTCGGACAGGAAGGATGTGGTTTGAGGGAGGGGGAATTAAATGTACATTTGAGTTCAAAATGAAACTTCACGAACAGACTTCAGCCGTGTCAAGACTTCACAGATCAACTGCCAGTAAAACTCAAACATGGACGACAGATACCTTCTTCTTAGTAAGTACAGTAACTTGTGCCTCAGCCATAAAAGTCCTGAGACTCAGTTCTAATGTTAATTTGAGCTGATAAAATGATGAAGCTCAACATCTACTTGTTAGGACTGAAAGCTTTTACTGACTTTATAAAATGTCTTTCATTATAAAATATCTGATCTTTTATTACATGAATATTTTTCTTATTGAAACTATCATGTTCATCTACAAATACTGGAACCAGTTTCCCACACATCACAAAGTGTGATGTACCTTCAGTTTCTCAGGAGGGAGCCCCAGCTCTGCTTGTCGCTTGCTGACTAACTACTCTACAAATGTCTTTTCGTCAGTTTAACTGAGGGTTGTCATGTGCACTTTGTTCCCTGTCTGTAACCAGTGGAACCTGTTTATTTGGATGGTCCCTGTTCTGGAGCATTTGGTAGCAGCAACATGTTGATGTCAGTGGAGCAGAAGACAGACATTACACAGAAATATTAAATATATTCTGATACTGGATAAAAGTGTCTGCCAAATGACTAAATGTAATATAAAACAGCAACTTTTGTGTAAAGCATTTAAACATTTTCAGGAATATTTCTGAAACAAAACATAAAGCTGAGCTCTAGATTCAGTCTCTCGTGATGTTTGTGTCTGTGACCCAATTTCAGTTTCCTAAATCAAAAAAGGGGCTGAACTATTTTCTCGTTGGGTCACTTTGCTCAGAGAACCTGGTGAGATTCAGTACATTCTCTGTCGTCTCCCTGCACACAGATATGATGTGGTGGTGTTCTGCTCTCCCAGACCTGAAGGCAGCAATAGTGGGGAAATCAGGAACAGCTGAACTAGTAAAAGTAGACAACAAGTAAAACAACTAAAAACTAATGAGTCATATTGTTGTCATGTTACCCTCACACCATCTCCACTAAAACCGTTGTTGGCCAACTTTGGAATATTTAGTTGCTGCTGTCCCCGAAGCTGGTGGCTTGGTCACGTGCACGTCTTTATGCTGTCTTTGTCGGAAGCTGGACTGAGTGGACTCATGCCAGGAGGTTATTTATTAGGTTATTAAAGGATCCTTTCAGTCTAAATAAGTCTTATTGTCCTCAATCACAGTACAATCTAGCCACAGGGGTTGCAAGCCAGTAACTTCTGTGCCGGTCCCAACCCCGGATAAATAGAGAAAGTTGCGTCAGGAAGGGCATCCGGGGTAAAACTTGCCAAGTACAACCATGCGAGTCATCCATACCACTTTCATACCGGATCAGTCGAGGCCCGGGTTAACAACGACCGCCACCGGTGCTGTTAACCTACAGGGTGCCGGTGGAGAAAGAGAGAAGGAGAGATTCTGGAGTGAGTTTGATGAGGTTGTAGAGAGTATCCCCAGAGGAGAGAGACTAGTTGTTGGAGCAGACTTCAATGGGCAGGTGATGGGCAGGTTTGGTGTAAAGGAAAGGAATCCAGAAGGACAGATGGTGGTGGACTTTGTTAAGAGGATGGAAATGGCTCTAGTCAACACTTACTTCCAGAAGAGAGAGGAACACAGATTGACATACAAGAGTGGAGGTAGGAGTACACAGGTGGACTACATTCTATGTAGACGAGGTCATTTGAGAGAGGTTAGTGACTGTAAAGTGGTGGTAGGAGAGAGTGTAGCCAGACAACACCGCATGGTGGTGTATAAGATGACTCTGGTGGTCAGGAAGAAGAAGAGAGGAAAGACAGAAAAGAAGACCAAGTGGTGGAAGCTAAAGAATGAAGAAACTTGTGAGGAATTCAGGCAGAAGTTGAGACAGGCTTTGGGTGGTCAGGAAGAGCTTCCAGATGACTGGGAAACTACAGCAGAGGTAATCAGGGAAACAGGTAGGAAGGTGCTTGGTGTGTCATCTGGAAAGAGGAAAGATGATAAAGACACTTGGTGGTGGAATGAGGAAGTACAGGACTGCATCCAGAGGAAGAGGTTAGCTAAAAGGAAGTGGGATGTAGAAAGGACTGAGGAAAGTAGACAGGAGTACAAGGAAGTGCAGCGCAGAGTGAAGAGGGAGGTGGCAAAGGCCAAACAGAAAGCTTACGATGAGCTGTATGACAGGTTAGACATGAAGGAAGGAGAGAAGGACTTGTACAGGATAGACAGACAGAGAGATAGAGATGGGAAAGATGTGCAACAGATAAGGGTGATTAAAGACAGAGATGGAAAGGTGCTAACAAGCCAGGAGAGTGTGCAGAGAAGATGGAAGGAGTATTTTGAGGAGCTGATGAATGAGGAAAATGACAGGGAAAGAAGGGACGAAGATGTGGATGTTGAGGAGCAGGAAATAGCAGAGATTAGAAAGGATGAGGTGAGGAAGGCTCTGAAAAGGATGAAGAGCGGAAAGGCTGTTGGTCCTGATGACGTACCTGTGGAGGTGTGGAAGTGTCTAGGAGAGACAGCAGTGAAGTTTCTGACAAGTCTGTTTAACAGGATTTTAAAGAGTGAGAAGATGCCTGAGGAATGGAGGAGAAGCGTTCTGGTGCCGATCTTTAAGAACAAGGGTGACACGCAGAACTGTAGCAACTACAGAGGGATAAAGCTGATGAGCCACACAATGAAGCTGTGGGAAAGAGTAGTGGAAGCCAGGCTTAGGAAGGAGGTGGAGATTTCTGAGCAGCAGTATGGTTTCATGCCCCGTAAGAGCACAACTGATGCCATTTTCACTTTGAGGTTGTTGATGGAAAAGTACAGAGATGGTCAGAAGGAGCTGCATTGCGTCTTTGTGGATTTAAAGAAGGCGTATGACAGGGTGCCGAGGCAGGAGCTGTGGTACTGTATGAGGATGTCGGGAGTGGCAGAGAAGTACGTCAGAGTAGTTCAGGACATGTATGAGAGGAGCATGACGGTGGTGAGATGTGCCGTAGGACATCGGAGTTCAAGGTGGAGGTGGGACTACACCAAGGATCAGCTTTGAGTCCCTTCTTGTTTGCTATGCTGATGGACAGGTTGACAGATGAGGTCAGACAGGAATCTCCCTGGACAATGATGTTTGCAGATGACATTGTGATTTGCAGTGAGAGTAGAGAGCAGGTGGAGGAACAGCTGGAGAGGTGGAGGTTTGCTCTGGAAAGAAGAGGTATGAAAGTCAGTCGTAGTAAGACAGAATACATGTGTGTAAACGAGAGGGATCCAGGTAGAAGTGTGAGGTTACAGGGGGCTGAGGTGAAGAAGGTGCAGGAGTTTAAGTAATTGGGGCCAACAGTTCAGTGTGATGGGGAGTGTGGAAAAGAGGTGAAGAGGCGAGTGCAGGCAGGTTGGAATGGGTGGAGGAAAGTGTCAGGAGTGTTGTGTGACAGAAGAGTGTCAGCAAGACTCAAAGGAAAGGTGTACAGGACAGTGGTGAGACCAGCTCTGCTCTATGGGTTAGAGACAGTAGCAGTGAGAAAGAGACAAGAGGCAGAGATGGAAGCAGCAGAGATGAAGATGTTGAGGTTCTCCTTAGGAGTGACGAGGTTGGATAAAATTAGGAACGAGTTCATCAGAGGGACAGCTCACGTTGCCTGTGTTAGCAACAAAGTCAGAGAGGCCAGACTGAGATGGTTTGGACATGTGCAGAGGAGGGATAGTGAATATATTGGTAGAAGGATGTTGGAGATGGAGCTGCCAGGCAAGAGGGCGAGAGGACGACCAAGGAGGAGATATATGGATGTTCTAACAGAGGACATGAGGTTAGCTGGTGTCAGAGAGGAAGATGCCCAGGATAGAGTGAGGTGGAAAAGGATGATTCGCTGTGGCGACCCCTGATGGGAAAAGCCCAAAGAGAAGTAGTACTCATCAATCACAGATGCTTAAACCAACAGTGAATGTTCTCTGCTCACATTTGGTTAGTTGCCAGTCTGCAGCCTGGATTCTCTCATTTCTTGCTGCCACAGACCTCTGTTGTAGTCCAAAAGCCATTCATTTTTTCATTCACTTTCTATGTCTTTCTATTCTATATCTTTTCTAAACACGTGGTTTGATTTCAGACTTAAGCTGAATCTGCTCCATAATGTTTATCTTGAATATGTTGCTTGTTTTTGGTTTTTGTCAGAAATGTCCTGCTATGCAGCGGTGAAGGAAATTTTCCCTGCAGATCATTAATACATGTGATGTAATTGTTGAAAACTATTTTACATTTCCAGAATAAAAAACAATAAAGAAAAACCAAAAAAGATGATCGAAGCCAAGTTGAGCTGAACTATACCAGCTCTTGTTACTGTGTTTCAATAATTAAGATGTTGAACCTTATAATAAATAATGTGTCTGAAATGCTCCAACAGAGTCGGAGGACACAGACCTCAGGATTGTTCTGGTTGGGAAATCTGGAGTTGGAAAGAGCGCAACAGGAAACACCATCTTACGAAGAAAAGCTTTCAACTCCAAGATGTCTGCTTCCACGGTGACACAAGAGTGTCAAAACGAAATAGGAGAGTTTGATGGTCAAACTGTGGCTGTTGTTGATACTCCAGGTCTGTTTGACACCAGGAAAAGTGAAAGTAAAATGAAGGAAGAGGTCTTTAAATGTGTCTCATTTGTTGCTCCTGGTCCTCATGTGTTCCTGGTTGTGATCCAACTCAGCAGATTCACAAAACAAGAACAAAAAACTGTCAAGATCATTCAGGGGTTGTTTGGAAAAAAGGCAGCAAAACACACTATGATCCTATTCACACGCGGAGACGAACTGGAAGATGAGGGAGTCTCAGTTGAAAGCTTCATTGGTGAAAATCCAGATCTCAATGAATTGATCGCTCAGTGTCATGGAGGGTATCACGTTTTTAACAACAAAAAAGAGGATCCAGCTGGTCAACAAGTCAGAGAGCTGCTGGACAAGATCAACACGATGGTTGAGAGAAATGGAGGCACATACTACACCAGCGACATGTTGAAAATGTTAATTGCAAAAGCAATGGGTGGTGGAGCAATTGGTGGAGCAGTCGTTGGTGTAGCTGCTGGCATAGGTGTTGAAGCAGCTGTGGGAGCAGCTGTTGGACTGGTGGGGGGCCCAGTGGGAGCTGCAGTGGGAGCTGCAGTGGGAGTTGGAGTTGGAATTTCAGCTCTGATGGTGAAAGAGAAGGCATGTATCACACAGTGACCATCAGCATCATGAGGTGACGATGTACGTACACGTGAAATCATGGAGATCACAGATCGTTCTCAGCAGCTTTTCTGTTCTCGTTACAGATTAGCAGCATCATAATGTCACTTATTTATTATTCAGTAGTAATTTGATAATCATGCAGTTCAGAACATGAATAATTTCAGATGATTCTCTCACATAACTGGTAAACAATTTTAATATTTTTAAATATGAATTTGTTTGATTAAATTAAATTCAAACACATGTATTTATTGCTTTTCTTGAATATGATTAAAAGTTTTAAGTTATGATTCCTCCTTTGAATTCTGAAACCAAGTTCTCCAGCCTCAACAACAAACTGCATGTTACTCCACAAAACTCCAAACCCAGTATTTAATGAAGTCCATCATCAGGAGAACTTATGGACTTTATGCGGGAGTTTCCTGTGAGCTTTATTTTGAAGGTTTTATGTTTCCGGAAGCAGACTTTTGTTCTCTGAGCATGATGTGTTAGTTTGGAGACGTTGTCTTGTGTTTACATTGAAATGACACAGTAACTAGTCAGAAATCAGGTTTTTGAAGTAGTTTACTCTGTGAATCTGCACTTGAATTCTTGGTAAAACATTTTTTCATGCATCGTGGTCTTGGAATAATCTCCAAAAAACTCTTAAACTAAAAACATCCATATCCACATTTCTTCTACATTTAAAGACACTGAAAGTACAACAATAAGAAATGCTGATACTGTTTCTGTCTCCTCCAACGGTCCTGGGAAATCAAGACCGCTTCATTAGTTTTCGCTCTAGACTGAAAAAAAATTAAACAAATATCCAGTTTTATTTTCCAGCCTTTTCCTGGAGGTAGAGCAGTCGCCCGTCAATTTTAGGGTCAGTGGGTCATTCCCAGCTCCTTCTAGCCATATGTCAAAGCTTTTTTGGCAAGACAAAAAACAAAAACAAGTTGCTCCTGGTGGGTCAGACCAGCACCTTGGATGGCAGACAGAAAGAGTCCCATCAATCAAAGAAAACACCTAATAATTTGACCTAATAATATTTTAAAGTCATTAAGGGAAATGAAACCATCTAATTTAGGGGAAGCTTCAGTTCATTCATGGTACTCAGCTCAGTGTGTCTCAGTGTGCTGAGGTATTGTTAGAATAATACAGTAAAAGAAAAGGCGTCTGCAAAATCTGCATGTACGATAGTCGTCATTAATCCCCCCTGAACTTCATGCTGAACTGGAAGGTTGTTACACAGGAGAGGAGCTGGATAGCTGGTACGTCTTGGAACCACAAGTGGACCTGGACCTGGGAGTCATTACGTACTCATCTAATCAGTGAGAGTTGTGTCTGTGTAAGGTCTGAGGCTCTGATCCAGGTTGCCCTGGTAACCATATTCTCTCCTCTCCTCTCCGCCCCTCCCCATGCGTTGGCCTCTGGCCCGTGGACCTACGTTCTTTTACCGGATCATTCCCGGGTTTTGCTTCACAAACTGGATTTTGCACAAGCTCCAAGGCCTCTGGCAGTGACGGCCAAACAGGCTTTATGAACCACTGAACCCTTTTGGACCATTGTTTTGAAAATTGGTTCACTCATTGAGCACATGAGTGACACCTGCTGGCACAGTAATGGGTTAATGCACCTCACATGTGCATATTAAGTTTTGTTTTATTGTAAAAATTATTTAAATAAAGGTGAAATTTAACATCATTTTACACACGACTGCTCATTTTCTTCCTTGCCTTAGAAGTATCTCAAATGAAATTTTGAAATGTTTTTCCACGAGAGTTAATAAGAATTTGAAATGGATTTCTAATTCTTGAGCTGTGGACAGAGCAAATACTGCTGAGCTCTGTGAAGCTGGCGATTTAAATATTATAATTCATATATACCATATATGCCAACAAAAGGACAGTGTTTACTTTGTGTATGTGATGTGTTTTGTTCCCTGGTTAATCGTAGCTCTTATTCTATCTAAATGAGTGATTTCCCGGCATAAGGACTATGGCACTTGGGACATGATATTTCTATTACACAAGCACCTGCTCTTCTGAAACATAAAACTAGTTCAAATTAATCGAGCTTGGCTCTGCCAGCACTTAGCAGTGGCTCCTCCGTCTCCTTGTGTCTCTCCTCTGACTTGCTCAGTGTGTCACATGTTTAGTTTTTCCTCGGCAAATAAACATATTGTGTGTGAAGTGATTTGTTTTCTATTAAACCAAACCACAATCTTTCTCTAACATTAACCAAGTGCTGACAGAGTCTAAATACAAACATAACAATGTTTAATAAGTGTAGTCTGACAGATATTGTACTGAAACATGTGATTAATGATACATGTCTGTCACATGTCGTGGTATTTCCAAAGATAATATTTGATGACAGCTGGTCATGTTTGAAATTCTGCAAGACATTAAATCTGATAAAATACAATGTAAAATAAATAAGATTTAATAAGTATTTTTTCTCCATTTGTGAGTTTCAAGTGTCAGAACTTCCTGCTTTTCATGTGACTTATCTTCTACAGGAACATTCAGATACGTGATGATACCTCTCAATCTATGGAAGTAGATACAGAAATGTGTTTTCATATATATTTAAAGCTGTGTAACATTTCATCTTCTGACTAAGGCAAACAGAGCAGGCAGAAATCCCAGCTGTGAACGTTAAAATTTTTTTGTTTGAATCTGATCTAAATCGGTTGCCTTTGTTGTTTTTTAGAAAAAATAAAAATAAATAAAACGTGAAAAAATGAACCATGAGCCATTTTTGATTTTCTCTTGTAAAACAACTTACTAATAAGAGCCCGGTTCCCCCCTGTGTCTCCCTATCTGTGTCATTAAATAATGATTCTTCTGTCTTATATCAAGAGCATATTTGTAAGGTCATTAAACATAAATTCCATTTCCATTCTCTCCCTGCAGAGTCCTGGCACTTACAGCTCCGTCCACAGAGGAAACCACTATGTGAAACAATGAATGAGGAGACATCGCCTGAAGGAGGAACTGACTCTCACTGACAACAGGCCTTCACACAGAGAGGAGGAGGCGAGATGCTGACAAAGGGGGACGAGGTTCACATTCCCTCCATTCTTACTGAAGATGTCGAGCGTGTTCCAACAGGGGGGATGTAATGAAACCATATTTCCTAGGAAAAAATGGAGGGGACACTTTTTGACCTTTGTGTGTCGCTCAACAGTCACTTAATGTCTGTGCACGTTTTCTCTCTTTCTAATTTCCTCACGTTGTTAAACTGAGCTTGTTTCATTTGCGTCCAGACATTGTTACTGAGTCACTTATAAACTCCTACAGGCTGAAATCATGTTTAATTTCTCTATTTTAAAACAAAGATGAATGAATGAATTCATTCTCAGCTCAGTTTCTTCTCCTGTTACGTTGCATCTGCTGTTAAATCAGCAGCACCTGATTTTTATTTAAAAAAACATAACTAAAAGCTGAAATACAGAGTTAATGTGAGGTGACAATCTTTATTTTCTTTATGTTGCTGTGAGTTGTGCTGTCTCATCCAGCAGAAAGTCATTTAACAATATTTTGACATAATTGTACTTTGGTTAAATGTTTCCATGTTACTTTATTCTTTATTGTCAGGCTGCTGGAGGATCAGGGGCATAAAAAGTTTAAAGAACAGCTGATGCTGTTTGTCCAGTGGATTGTTTTACGCTGAACGTGAACCCCTGATTTTGTCACAGTTCACACTGTTTTTAGGTTCATAAGGAGCATTTATATTTTTTATATTTTATACGTTATATAACTTGAATATCCCTAACTTTTTGAGAGTAGTGCATAATAAATACTTCTTTCCAAATTGAACTTTTCTCTATTTTGAGTGTTTGTATGTTTGATACATTACTAACATTGTTTTGTTGTTAATTCTGTACTTTTTTTGTGGTATTTTTAAAACTATTTTTAAAAGAAGTATTTTTAACATCAGACTTGACAGGTATCACTTCAATCTAAAAATCGTGTATTTTATCATTGGAGCTATGTAAGGATCAAAATAACCATATTAATTCAATGATTGTGCATCAACAAGGAGCATAAAGCAAAACGGGATCTAGTTCCTCTGGTGCTAAACGAGCTGCTGAGAGAATCCTGCCGGTTTAAACTCTCTCCGTGACGGACACCAGCGCAGTAAATGTCGGATGGAAACAGCGACTGATACCGGTGAGTTCGGCCCATTTCATTCATCTCCATGGAAACTACACTGGGTTAAAAACACGATTGGAATCACAGTAAGAATGTAAAGGGACATTTGTGGTCACACTTTACGGTAAACGCGCGTGTGAACTTATAAATCACCTGATGGTTTATTAATAAATCACCTGATAGTTTATTAATAAATCACCTGTTTTATGTTTGTGGGCGGACTTTTGATTGTCAGAAAAGACATTTATTTACGGTTTTTATAAGCCGCTTGCTGCTATTTGTGGAAAGTTTTACATCTTTCTACAGGGGGAGACATTTCACATCTGATGTAACATTCATAATAAAGGAAAACAAGATTAATTACGCGGTGCATGATCGACCAACTGAACAAACTGAGGCGGATTTTAGAGCTTTTGACTCCGGGTTGAGAACTTTTCAACAGTCTGCGGATTCTGTCAACTTAGGGAATCTCGTGACGTTGTGCAGGACTTCAGTGAACCAGCCCACTGACACCACACCCAGGTTTCACAAGGACGGAACCAGCTTCACTGTTTATCTGTGATTCTTTGCCGAGTCAAGATGAAAACGTTATTTCTGTTGTTTCTCTTCTGTCACGTTTCATCACCAGGTAAGTTCATATTTAAACCTCTTTACTTCCGGCTGTGTTTTGTCCCTTTTACACTCACTGTTTGACCTCAGTTTGGAAATAATTATACTGTAAATGTCATATTTGTGACGACAATCTGTGAACAGCATATTACTAATAAACTGAATGTGTTTTTATTTTGTCCCACAGTGAAACATTCCTTTAAGTTTCTCTTCACTACATCTCATGGAATCCAAAACCTCCCAGAGTTGATGGGTGTTATGCTGGTTGATGACATTCAGACGAGTTACTGTGAAAGCAACAAAACCCTGGAGATCAGGCAGGACGTGTGGAAAAAACTATTCAAAGACAAACCTCAGATATTGGAGACGTTCACTGAACATTGTTTCGAGATTCTGCCTGGATGCTTTAAATCCAGACTGGACAGAATTATGCAGCAGTTGAACCAAAGTGGAGGTACAGTATGTTCTGATCTGTCACTACAGGTGACAGGGCGTCTGAGCCAAGAGCATCACACACAGAGACACAGCACAAGACTGAAAGTGTGAACTGATTTCTACTGTATGAGCTCACACACACACTCCACTGATCATTAAGTGTGGAAGGAAATTAGGCTTTACTTTTTCTCCATCACATTCTTTCTCCCAGTGGCCATTAAACTGTACAACTCAAGTCAGAAAATCCACTGAAATCTGATGCATGTACTTTGAAAACAGCTGAACCTGTAATAACGACTTAAACGTTTAAACTGAAACATTAAACACTCATAGAGAGAAGGCCACAGAATCATAAACTGTAATAATGGGTGATCAGCAGTAATTTATAAAACATGTAATATTGTTAAAACCAACATTTATTCATCATTGTAAACTGTGTCTCTCTCAGGTGTCCACACTTTACAGATGATAGCAAGCTGTGAATCAGATGAACAGACCGGAGAGACTGTTTTGTTACAGCACGGTTATGATGGAGAAGACTTTATGTCATTAGACCTGAAGAAGAGAACGTGGATCAGTCGGAGACCAGATGCTGACGTCATCAAAGAGGAATGGAATACTGACAAAGCCAGAATAGAAAATAATATTCACATACTCACTCAGATTTATCCTGTGTGGCTGAGGTTAGCTGTGAAATATGGGGAGAGCGTCTTGTTAAGAACAGGTAGAATCACACGACCAGATAAAATTTCACAGACACAACTATGTTCATATGTTCACACTGAATTATGTGTTTCTTTAAATGTTTCTCTTTCTCTTCCATTTTCTCTTTTACTTCTGATATGTCTCCATTAAATTTAATTTAACTTTTTTTTTGTTCCCTTTTCTTTTTGCATTTACCTTGTCTTGTCTTTCTCAGCCTCCATGGTTTAACTCTCTCTTTAACTTTCTCTCTCTCTCCTCCAGATCGTCCCTCAGTGTCTCTCCTCCAGACGTCTCCGTCCTCTCCAGTCAGCTGCCACGCTACAGGTTTCTACCCTGACAGAGCCACAATGTTCTGGAGGAGGAATGGAGAGGAGCTTCATGAGGACGTGGACCATGGAGAGATCCTCCCCAACCAGGATGGAACCTTCCAGATGAAAGTTGATCTGGACATTTCATCAGTCAAACCTGAAGACTGGACCAGATACGACTGTGTGTTTCAGCTCTATGGTGTGAAGGACGACATCATCACTAAACTGGACAAAGCTGTGATCAGGACCAAGAGTGGTAAGACTGGAGTCAGATGTGATTAAAAAATACAGATCACACCGGGTTTTTGTTTTTTCACTAAAGTTATAATAAATAAAAAAATCACTAAAGTTAATCTTTTTCCCATCCACAAAGCATGTAGACATGTTGTTGAGATGATGATTTTTGCTAAACCTTAAGCCGACAGAATTAGTCTGATTTACACCTTTGCTCCTATTTCCACAGTTCAGTTGATGACATTGTACCTGTCACAGTCATTAATAATATCTGTGACATCATTCAAACACATAATTAGGAACCAGAATCTTAGATTGGACGTGTAGTGGGGCGATTGAACTGAAAGAGTTTCTCTCTTTACTGTCTTGTTCATGTGAAACATACATTATATGTTAAAGCTCCATGTTCATCTTCATCCATGGGCATAAATGTTCTGTTCTGGTTCCAGCTTCACCTGTCGGTGTTGTCGTAGGATCAGTTCTTGCAGGACTGATGCTGTTCGGCTGCATCGCTGCAGTTTGGTTCTGGAAGAAGAAAAATGGTGATAGACAGATATTTGAAGTTATTACATTACAGTTATTTTTACTTCACACTGATAATATGTCAAAAACATGTTTATTCTGAAAGGATTTTTTGTGGCTGTATTTTACTGCCAAAAAGACACAGTAGAAGTTGTCAACAGATTAAACATGTTCAACTTGGGTCATTTTCTAAATTCACCAACAAACTCGTACTGACATTTAAACCAACAGGGAATCCAGCTGATGTCTGTCAGTCTAAAAAACATATGAGACAGACACACTGCTCCACTGTGGGACATGTGACTCGTTCCAAAACCTGTGATTAAATATTTTTATATATTTACCATTAGTAAATATATTTAAATTTAATAATGTATTCTCTGATTTCAGGATTCAGACCTGCAAACAGTGAGTTCACTGTCATGGAGTTTATTAAATCAATTAATGACAGTATTTACCTGTTACTAAATACATTTATGTCCAGTTTTTTGTTTCATATAGTTACTGATAATTTCTAATGATTTTCTGATTTTTCCTTCAGACTCTCCATTATCATCAGACTCAGAATGAGCTCCTGACTGATCACAGTGAGTATTTTATTGTTATTGTCGTTGTATTTTACATCTAGCTAATTTGTAAATGTGTATTTTCTCAGTCAGTCATAACCTGCTTTATCATATTATTCCATACACACATTGGACGCCTGTTAGATCAGAAGTCACAGATGAAGTGTCAAGACAACATGGTATAAACACTGTCTTATAAATAAAAGACATACATTCAAAAATCTCTTTTTATCATCAAAATGTAGCTCATATAAAATTAATTTTTAATCCATTACATACAGTTGAGTAGTTTGGTCCAGGGCCTCTCAGCACACGGGCTGAATTCTGTGTGTCAAGATAAATCTGGGAGAGAGAGACAAACAGTCCAGATGAACAAACTGAGATTTTTCATCTTCATGAATAAAAGTCCAAACTCACTGTAACCTGTAGACATGTTACTGTAGAATAGTGTTGGTAGAGCTGCTGTAGATATTGTTTTTATATGTTTGCAATATTTAGTTTTAAACTGTCAAAATAATAATGTTGCAGTGAGATGTTTGACCAGCTTGAGTTTGACAATAAATTCATCACTCTCTGATATGACACTCTGCATATTTAGCAGCAGAGTAGAAGAAACAATGTCTTTATCTGAAAAAGAACTAGAAATGAAAAATATAGTCAATATGTTTATCACATCACATTTTTTATTAATGTCTTGACAGGCTCCCAGAGCAGATTACGATGTCACCAGATGCAGATTTATGTTTATTTTCAACCAACCTAATCCTTAAAGCTTGTCAGAATATAACAGGAAGTCAACATGGATTTCATTCATAACTGGCAGGGAGACACTAGGACTCACGCTGTCCTATGAGAGAAAAAGCTTCAGTTTGTCTAGATGTGTGTCTGTGTGATGGGATTGTGATTGTGATTGGAAAAAATACTAAAAAATATGCAACGATGGACTGACAGAAGAGTGTGTGATCCTTACAGAACCTGTTACATCTAATCAGACAGAACCACTCACTGTTCAGTCTTATGTTTTATGGTGTCAGAAAAGAAAAATAATATTTGATTGAATGTGTTTTTTATTTCCTCTGTTGTACTTACAAGTGCCAGAAATTCTCAAGTCAAAAATGTCTGATGTTTTTATCTTTAATAAACATCCAATTAATTTCTGCATATGACTCATGTCGTAACAATGTTAAGATTTTTTAAATGTTTTAAATGTTATAGTTTTGAATATCTGTTCAACTAAATATTTTGTTTTAACTTTTTAAGTGCGTATCATATTGCGCCTTCTCTATAATGTGACAATATTGCAGCATACAGTTTTTATTCTTTCATTTTTTTCCTTTTCTCCACCTGATATTAACTCTACCCATATGTTTTTGTCTCTGTCTTATTGCCTATAAGTGAACTTGATATCTATAACCTGTGTGTTGCTGCAGCTTCATAAGTGCAGAAGCACAAACCGAACGTCAGAAAACCCTGATGTTCAGTTATTTCACTGACAAAAAACACATGAGTGAATTTAGTTTTGTCTGTGCTCTTAAAGTCTGGTTTTGTTTGTAATTTTTATCTTACCATGTACATTATTATACTTCTATTCAAATGTGATTAACCCCGCCCCCCTTATTTCTGATTTATCATGAAGAGTTTTTTTAAAATGCTGTTAGTCCCTGAAAGTGTAAATTAATTTGTACTTGAATGTGCAAAATCACATTTGAAATTTCTGTGCACAAACTCATTCACACGTGTTTTATTGAGTTGATCATTTGTGAATCTGTGAAAATCAGCCACGCGGATCTTTTTTTTTTTTTTTTACTTTCCTTCCGCGGAAGCCAATCCCATCGCTGTTCCTCCAGCCAATCAGACAGCTGTGACCTTTGAACTCTGACAGCTGCATGCGAACAAGATGGAGCTAACATGCTAGCGGGACCTCCAGGGAACATCCCGGCTAATGTGCAGGTGAGTTCATGTTTAACACACTAAACGTCCTGATGGGTGGAATTAGCATTGATATGTAGTTTCTTTCATGACAGTCTATGTAAGTTGTGCCTCAGTTGAAAAACTAACAGCTAAGCAGCTACATTGGCATGACACCGAGCTTGGAGGAAGCTAGTTAGCGTGAAGGCGCCTGCTAACAGCCGGTTGTGTGGTAAATAAGTCAGCTGGTTGTCATGGTTACGACAGAAATTCAACGCACGAGCCGCCCGCGTCCAAAACACTTAGATGTGTGTCATATATAATAATGACTCATAGATATGTCATTATTGTTATGTTTACGTAATTACGTTGAATATTCTAGTTATTATTAGTGTGATTGCTGCAAGAAACTATTGTTGTTTCCAGTATTTATTATAATATTATTGTTGTTGTTGTTGTTGTTGTTACTCCGGGTTCTTCCATATGTTTTATGACCCATATCTAGTTCTAAACGCTTACAGCTAGAAACATCGTTCCAGCTCTATGTTGGTAAAACACGTGAACTACCTCAGGACGTGTGGAAAACACTCTTCCAAGTCCATCCTGGTCTCCTGGGCCTGTGCACCGAACGGTTTTTTGACGTTCTTCCTAAACGCTTTAAATCCAAACTTGACACAATTATGCAGCACTTGAACCAAACTGGAGGTGCAGTCTGTTCTTTGTCCTACATGTCACTTTTTTTTTTGAACACTGTCCTCTGACTATGAATTAATAGTTGGACATGACATATTTAGACCATCACACACAGAGACCGTGTGAACTGATTTCTGCTTCACAAGCTCATTTTGAAGAGACACACTCCATTAACTCCAGCTAGTGGAGTGAAGTGAATATGGAAAAACACACAGTAACGTGTTACAGTTTGGTGTGTGTCAGCGTCCACCACAACACTGAAGTAACCAGGTGGTATTAATGATTTGGCTGACTGGTGTGTGTCAAACCATTGAAGTAAAGATGGTGAATGATGATTATTAATGCTTGTGTCCATGGAGAGTGTTTAAAGAGACCAACATGACAGTAAATAATAAAATCATCCACATTATTTTTTAGCTCTTTACCAGGATAGCGAACTTAGTGCCATCGTCATCAAGTTGTTCTGTACTTGAATATATATGAATTTATCTCCATTACATTTCCACATCATTTGTCAGACTGCAAGGCTAATTATCTTTCTGTTTATTTATTACTTTTATATTTTTATTTGTTAATTTTCTGACTATAATTTTTATGTCATTGCTGCCTAGTAAAAAACATGTTTACATTTTTAAATGATACTTAACAGATTCAAGGTAAGTCTCCAATTTCTTAAGCTAAATAAACCATTTAATATTATTGTTTGAATCTTGTGTGTTGAGCTGGATTTGTGATGGGGGCCGTGTGAGATGAAATATCAGTATGACATGGTTCCAGCTTCAACATCCCCTGCTAAATTACTGGAAATTGTCCAGAATATAATCGTCTAGCGTTCAATGAGCAGCGTAAAGGACAGTGTGTGTCCTTACAGAGACGGCAGTGAAGTCCTGTCTTCCTACCTGCTCCACACAGCTCCTGAACGCATGAAATCTAACTGTTCATCTTTATGAAACATGCTCAACAGTTAACAGAGGTGAACAGAAAAATACAAAGTAAAACAACATTTATTCGCTCAGAACCGCTCAGAGTAACTCCCCTATGTTCTGTAATTTGAGAAGTTATGTAAAAACAGAACCAGTTTTAAGAACAGTGCTCAATATCTTATCTGTACTTTGCACTTTTATTTAAGTTTTACAAGACATAACTGCATAAAGAGAAGATATAGAAGATCTCGGGCAGAGAATGTCCAGACAGGATGAAAGCATATTGCAGAGGCTGTCCGTGACCACATCCTGCAGTGAGGGCAGCATTACAGAAACCAGTGAAGAAAACCTCTGTGGATCTGATAAAGTTTATAGTTAGAGCTGGTTTAGGTGATTCAAAAGCATTTAAATGAATAATTGCTTGAAAAAGTAAAATACTTAAGAAATGAAGCCATACAGAACAAGATGCTACTTAACTGAAGGCACTGAGTTGCTCTAGATACACATTGAGAAAGTTAACATGGCAAATCTACCTATAAAATGTACAAGGCTGTGATCCCTGAAATTATAAAAAAAAACAAGACAAAACTCTTTGAGGTTCTTTGATTTAACTGCATTTAAGTCCTGGGACAATATATAAACTTAAACACCTAAACTAAGGCTGCAAGTCCCAAAGGTCAGCTTGGTTCACAGTGCATGAGCAAAGGGGTAAATAAACTAAGATGCTGTTTGAATGGTTGACAATATAACTTTTCCACATTTAAGTGTAATATTATGTTGGGAAATTAAACACAAGTACTTTCGGTCATAAATTGGAGCGGTGTGGTGCAGATATTTGCTGCTCAAGAGTAGGCTATACTTTATTAAATTTACTGGCTAAAATAAAATATCAATAATCTATATAATCTTAGACGAGTAGAGTCTGTAGTCAGATAGTAGATAGGCAGTCAGATCTTCACAAGTGGATTCCAAGTAAGATGGAGGCCCTGAACTACGGTGCACTAATCCTACTGTTAAGTCAGGTATTACAAATGATGTACATGCTTATGAAATCTGCAGTTTGGTTGCCAACACTGCACGGATCAGTGTCAGGTGATATTCCAATCATTGACAACCTTCTATCAAATATAGTTTTTTTTCTTTGTTCAGCACAGAACAATAAGAAATCAACCCAGAGTCAGAATCAATTTCTAGGCCATGAATCACGCTCAATTGTGATGTCTGCTATGATTATTCAGTAATATTAAACATCTGCTAGGCTACATATGCTTTGTATCTCTGGCACTGAACAGTTTAATAAGAAGTCATCATATGTCAGTATTATATTCATTAACATTTAAATTTACATGAAGTTGGATCAGATCACAGTAAGCCTCATTAGATTCCTGAAGGCTGCATTATGCCTTTTTTTCTAAATGATTTTGTATGACGATTCTATTCATTTCCTCTGTAAAATTATTTGTAAACAGATTAGAAAAATTGCATACAAGCAACAAATTTCCTAACGATCTCGACTATCAAATCATAAAGAAATAACAGACGTGACACTTCGCGTGTTGTCTCGCTCTAGTGGCTAAAAAGAGCCACTGCTCCAGCTTTTACTTTGAAAGGATCGGGGCGTCTAACAGAATGAGGTCACATTGATGACGTAACGTCGTGAGCTTCACAATCCTCTCTGCTCGCTCGGGTCTCTAACACAGACTTACACTGGGTTCGTGCTCTGACTTTTGGCGGTCATGTATTAATATACATCCATAGCGAGAGGAGAGGAGGTCAGAGGTCAGAGTAGGTTTCATACGTCATAATAAGTGTGTAACTTACGTTCCAAAGCTCCGCCCGTTGAACCCCCGATCAGCTGATTGGCTCGTACGTCATCCGTCACGTGCTTTTCCTCCTCAGTACAGAGCCTCACAAAAAAAAAAAATCCCAGTCGAGTTTGAAACATGGTTCGAAATCTTGGTGTCTGAGGTAACCTGGTGTTTGTTCAGCTGAGTCTGGTCTGGTGTTGTTAACGCCTTTTTCTTTTTATGGGCTCAATATTTTGTACCTAGTTTTCAAATTTACTTTGCCTGTTTTTCTGAGTCTCACGTTGAGAACGACACATTTTAATAGACAATGAAATGACCATAAACTTACAAGAACAAATAAAAACTGTTGAGTGACATCAGACTTCATGTGAGTTGAATCAATTCAATTTTCAAATAAAAGATCTAATCAAAATCACATCAGCTTATGTTGAATGTGACATTTAAACAGAAGAAACACAAAGACATTTTTCATGACACATCAGGAGAAAATCAGCTGCTGCTTCATTATTGTGTGTCCAGATGTTGGTGGTGAGTAAATCCCAAACTGTCAGTGAACCACTTTGATTTATCCTGTGACCTTGTGCTGGTTCTATGTTTAGATCCTATGTAAATACAAACTGTGTAAAAATGTTTTAATGTCACAGTCACTTCACAGCAGTTCTCTTCTTATTCCTCTGGACCCTGTTAAGACACATTAAAAAGAACCATAAGACACGTTTGTGATGCTGAGATACTTTAAAAAATATTCATTTATGTGCTTTTACACTTCTGCTCAGATATTAGCTGAATGTCAACGACAGGATCATAATTGCACATTGTGATATAACCTGATCAGCTACAACATTAAAACCTGGTGGCTTTAATATAAAATTATGCAGTTCCTCGACTTTAGTGCTTTATTAAACCGTAGATGATCTGCTCTGTACTTGTACTTGAGTATTGGCTTTGTGGACGTCTAACACCTCTGTGCTCAGAGTGGACACGCTGACTCTTGTCCTCCAATATTAATAATAATGATATTGTAGCTGATGGTGTAGAACTGTTGTGTCCACTTCATAGGGTGGTTGGAATATTGAAACACTCACTGTGATCAGACAGGAACTGAAATTTCTCTGGTGTCAAGTGCTAAACAGCCTGAAGCAGAAATATAAATGAAATTACTGAATCTGAAATTAACAGTAATTTAAAGACATTAAAAGAAAGACAAGACTGGACAGAAATTATTGATCAACTACTAACAGTAACAATATCAGACATGTTCAACTCCTGATAATATGTATGGTTTATAAATCAATTGGATAAGAGAAACATACTGTATATAGGTATGAAACCTGAAATACAGATAACAGATTATATTTATATTTATTCAAATACATCAAATAAACATGGTAAATATAATACCAATTAGGAACAGAAACATAAATGTGTTTATATTTTGAAGTTATTTTGCATATAATAGTAGAAAAACAGATTTAAACATTTTCTGTATATTGACTGGAGATGATGTGTTTTTCATTGGTTTTCAGAAGTTATTACTAAATATGTGTTTACTGAGATGAACCAACATGTTAAAACCAACAGTGGAGTAAAAATGTCTTTATCATGAATAAAAACATCTTTGTCTCTCAACGTTGTTCTTCTTCATCCAGATGAAGAGTCCAGTGATAAAGACCGACAGCAGCATCAGTCCTCCAAGAACTGATCCTACGACAACACTGACAGATGAACCTGGAACCAGAACAGAACATTTACACCCGTGGATGAAGATGAACATGGAGCTTTAACATATTATGTATGTTTCAAATGAACGAGACAGTAAAGAAAGAAACTGTTTCAGTTCATTCATCCCATTACACGTCAAATCTAAGAATCTGGTTCCTGTTTATGTGTTTGAATAATGTCACAGATATTATTAATGACTGTGACAGGTACAATGTCATTAACTGAACTGTGGAAATAGGAGCCAAGGTGTAAATCAGACTAATTCTGTCGGCTTAAGGTTTAGGAGAAAATAGCATCTCAAATACATGTCTACACTTGACAACAAATGTTTTTGCCAAAAACATTGTTGAGATCAGAGATTACATTAGTAAAGAAACAAAAAGCTGGTGTGATTTATTTTTTTTAATCACATCTGACTCCAGTCTTACCCCAGTTGGTCCTGATCACAGCTTTGTCCAGTTTAGTGATGATGTCGTCCTTCACACTATAGAGCTGAACCACACAGTTGTATCTGGTCCAGTCTTCAGGTTTGACTGATGAAATGTCCAGATCAACTGTCATCTGGAAGGTTCCATCCTGGTTGGGGAGGATCTCTCCATGGTCCACGTCCTCATGAAGCTCCTCTCCATCTTTGCTCCAGAACATTGTGGCTCTGTCAGGGTAGAAACCTGTAGCGTGGCAGCTGACTGGAGAGGACGGAGACGTCTGGAGGAGGGACACTGAGGGACGGACTGGGGAAAGCGGGAGAGAAAGTTAAAGATAAAGAAGTTAAATCAAGGAGTCTGAGAAACAGAAGGTAAATGAGAAAAGAAAAGGGAAAAACAAAAAGGATTAAATTCAATGGAGACATATCAGAAGTAAAAGAGAAAACGGAAAAGAAAGAGAAACATTTAAAGAAACACATAATTCAGTGTGGACATATGAACATAGTTGTGTCTGAAATGTCGTCTGGTTGTGTGATTCTACCTGTTCTCAACAAGAAGCTCTCCCCATATTTTAAAGCCAACTTCAGCCACACAGGATAAATCTGAGTGACAATACGAACACTATCTTCTATTGTGGCTTTGTCAGCCAGCCCTTGCTGTATGATGACGTCAGCCTCTGGTTTCCAACTGATCAACTTTTGCTCCATGACGTCAACTGATATGAAGTCTTCTCCATCATAACCACACTCTATATGAAAAGTGTCTCCGGTCTGTTCATCCGATTCAAAGCTTTCCATGTACTGTAAAATGTGGACACCTGAGACGGACAGAAACAAACACAGTTTACAAAGATGAACAGATGATGGAAAGATGATGATAACAATGCAGCATGATTTTAAGTCCCAGTCTCGCAGTTTGTTTATGGCTCAAAACATTCAGGAATAAATCAACTTTATTAATCAAAGAGTCTATGTCCCTGTCCGAGCATGAATTCAAGCTCAGAGGACAGTGAAAACTCCGTCCTTTAGTATTTAAGTGACATGTAGAACAGAGAACATACTGCACCTCCAGTTTGGTTCAAGTGCTGCATAATTCTGTCAAGTGTAGATTTAAAGAGTTTAGGCAGAATCTCGAAACACTGTTCATTGGCCAACTCCAGGATCCCAGGGTTGTCTTTCAAAAGTGTTTTCCACACGTCCTCAGTTATTTCTATAGTTTTGTTGCAGTTGCAGTAACCAGCCTGAACATCATCAACCAGGACAGACATCATTGACTCTGGGAGGTTTGGGATTCCAGACGATACAGTGTAGTGAACCTTTAGGGAATGTTCCACTGTGGGACAAAATAAAGACACATTCAGTTTATTATTAATATACTGTTCACAGATTGTCGTCACAAATATGACATTTACAGTATGAATATGTCCAATCTGAGGTCAAACAGTGAGTGTATAAAGGGACAAAACACAGACGGAAGTAAAGAGGTTTAAATATGAACTTACCTGGTGATGAAACGTGACAGAAGAGAAACAACAGAAATAACGTTTTCATCTTGACTCGGCAAAGATTCACGTTATAATTATCGAGCTGCTTCCTTCCTTGTGAAGGGTGGAGGTGGTGGGAGTGGGCTGAATTCCTACACAGCGTCGTCACATTTATTAGAACAAGCAGACAGTGAAATCGTATATAAATCAGAGTCAAAAGCATTAAATTCGTATTTAAAAAACTATTTGTTTCGTTGATCTTTCAGACACTGTGAACTAAAATCGGTTTTCCTTTCTTTTGAGTGTCTTACATTACACGTTAAATGTCTGCCCGTTCCAAAAAAGAAGGAAGTGGCTTATAACGGGACACACTTGATCCAAACAAATGTTATTCTGAGAAATAAGATCTCCGCTTACAATCATAAGACAGGTGATTTATTAATAAACCATCAGGTGATTTATAAGTTCACACGCGCGTTTACCGTAAAGTGTGACCACAAATGTCCCTTTACATTCTTACTTTGATTCCAATCGTGTTTTAACCCAGTGTAGTTTCCATGGAGATGAATAAAAGAGGCCGAATTCACCGGTATCAGTCGCTGTTTCCATCCGACATTTACTGCGCTGGTGTCCGTCACGGAGAGAGTTTAAACCGGCAGGATTCTCTCAGCAGCTCGTTTAGCACCAGGGGAACTAGATCCTCTATTACTGTCAACTCAGTGTCGTTTTATTGTTTCCTGTTGTTGTTGCTATAAATGAATTTATTATAATGTAATTCTTCACATAGCTCCATAGATGTAAAACTGTGGGACGTTTTAGGCCGAAGGGATACTTGTAAAATGCGATGTTAAAAATACTTCATTTACAGTTTTATAACATAGAAATATTCCCATTTGCACATTACCTCAAAACGTCGAAAATCCAGGACCTGTACTCAGGTTTGATGTGGCATCATTTTTAAACTCAGGCCAGTAAAAGTTAGTTTCGAGGACGAAACGTTTGGTTTCGAGGACGCCGTGGAGCAGGTGACCAAGGCTCCCAGAATCCTTTGCTTCCTGTGAACAGTTTGAGCCGCTGTGAGATCAGAGCTGCTGCTGTGCACCACTTCATGAAGTTCAGTGATGCATTTAATCTGGGGCTGAGACTAACCGGCTTCATGAGGAAGTGCTGTCATTCTGGAGTTATTCCATGACAAAAGAGTTATGACTGGGAATGAGAACAGAAATGTTGTCAGTGTGTGTGACTGGATCTCCAATAACTGGACTCACTCCTGATCACCAGAGCATGTGAAGGATCAGGACTTGACTCTGTCTTTACACTGTGGTAGATTCTTTGAAATAAGAAGCTGGTCAGCAGCATATGCTGTTTGTCCTGGAAGGATGAAATTCTAGATGAGTAAATAAATCTTTGACTTTACCAGTTTCATTTATCTGGTGATGGCAGGTTAAATGGTTAGAATAAAGACGAGGAATATAAATGTACATTTTAAATAGTATGTAGAACATATGTATTAATCAGTGTGAGAAGTTTCCAGAGGCTGGATGCAGCCATTTGACCTGAAAAGAATATATTCAAATGTAATTACATACATAAGTTCCTGTGAACAATCAAATACTGTCAGTATTCAGTTCCTACTAATAAAACAAGCAATTAGGAATAAATTGGATAAATGGAAATTTACCATTAGCAGGTCTGAAACCTGAAAAACACTTGAGAGATTACAGTATTGAATATAATAATAAATTAAACGTGTGACAGACACAAAGACTTTCTGCTGTAGTCCCACATATGATGGTAGGAGAGCAGCTCTTAACACGTACATCCACTGAAGACACTGAACACAGTTTGGATATGATATGATATGACTTTATCAATCCCACAGCGGGAAATTCGTGTGATTCAGCAGCAGAAGAACAAAAAAAGTTAAACTTTAAACAAGATAGAAGAAAAACCACCGAAGAAACTGTGCAAACAGTGTATTAAAAGATAAAGAATCTCTCATTCTGCATATGAACATATTTAACAGATGTTTACTTAGCATCAGCTGCACCAATTGAATTAACACATTTATACATGTATGTGGATTTTGAAGGTCCTGGTGTCCTGACGTGACACATTTGTTTCAGACAGGTCACTCCGAGCAGAATTTATGGACATGATTTGTTCATAATTCAAAGAAATTCCAGTTACCTCTTCCAGGACTGACTCAGACTCTCTTAAGCTCCTTAAATGACACTAAACTCCATAATGAAGTTAGAGGGAACCAGAGCACCTGGAGTAAACTCACACAAGCCCGGGGAGAAGTACACGTTTTGTTTTAACTTTATTTAAAATATAACAAAACAATATGTCATTACACAATCCACAATTCTAAGGTAACTTACCAAACATGCAAGTGTGTTTTCACGAAATCTGACTCCAGTCTTACCTGGAGGAGAGACACTGAGGGACGGACTGGAGGAGAAAAAGTGGAAAAGGGAGGAAAATTGTAAGTAGAAAAAGTGAGAGAGTAAATGGGTTAGAAAAATAAATCAGGATGTCAGAGAATAACTTTTCCGGACATTTTCAATATTTTACACAATTTTGTGGCAATTCACAAGTTGCTGTGCAGATAAAACAAATTGCTGTGGTGAGTTATTGTAAGAATTATTACTGTACATTCTTTAGACCATTGCTGTAAAAATCCTCACTACTACTTTGCTTGTTTGTGGCTCACAGCAGAGCAGTCAGTCACTGTCAGCTCCAGATTTCATGACCGTGTTAAACTACTGACTTTTTATAAGTAATTCAGTCTCAGTAGATTCAATAAAGACTGTCCACGAAACGTCACATCGGACCATGAGACTCTACCTGGTATAAGGAAAGAACCATTTCCATACTCCACATACTTCTTGTAAAGTAGTTCTCAATCCTGTTTAAGCCTGTTTTCAGCTTTGATCATGTTTCATCTTTTCCTTTAGCAGCGCCTCATATTCTGATGAGTTATAATAAGAAACAATAGTTTAGTAAAAAATGAAATATGGACGGTACCTCCACTACAGCACTGAGCTGGGCTCTGAAGACTTGTGGTTTTCCCCCAGGAACCTTTTCCACGCGTCCTGTTTGACTTCGGTTCGGTTCTTGCTGTCGCAGTAACCCGTCCGGACGCCGTCAAGCTCGGCAGCAGCCATGAAGTCTGGGAGGTCCGGGACTCCGGACGAGTCTGTCTGTGAGACAGATCGGAGACATGTCCAGGGTGGACCCGGTCTCTCACCCGCTGAAGCCCGGAGCTTCATCACTCGAAGCTTCGCGGGCCAAACGTCTGAGGAGCAGCTGGAATCTGCACCTTCAAAGAACCGGGTGAAAAACTAATGTTTAAATTAATAATACCTTTATTAATAAATACTTCGGATAAATAAAGTTTCCTGGTGGTGTGGTCTCCCTCTGCTTTATCAACTATGTTTGTAAACATAACTGATAATAAAAAAACTTTATACATAATAATGTACAACACATATATATCTGATAATAATTTGCTTGTGCTCCGAGGTCCCTGCTTCTGTAATTATGTAATTAACCAGTGGACAGGGACGTATATTAATATATAATATCACGCTGTGACTTGCATGTAAAATGTATTTCTTTGACCACACATAACGTCCATATAGATGAGAATAAATGGTGTAAAAAATTGAAGACTTATGAAAATGGATGTTAAAAAAGAAGCAGACTAACAGGCTGGAGCATGTGATAAGAAAATTCTCAACAGGCCAAAGCAAAATCCTGGGAAATCCACTAAAATGAAACGAACGAGCCTCAGGAACCAACCACCTGCACAGGTGAGCAGAAAATACAAATGTGCCTCTGAATTATGGACAGTATGAATGAAGTGAAGATGGCTGTGCCTGTATGTCTATGAATAACTCTGATCAATGGAGTGAATCGACTGAAATGTTGGTAATATTTGGGATCATAAAGGGAGGAGGGCGAGACATGTAAGAGAGATTCTTTGGTTTTTAGTTGCAGACATAAAGATGCAGATGGACTGAACGTGTCTCTTCATATTTTTGTATGTTTCATGAAAGACACGACGTGGACAGTTCATGTAATGGAACGAGTAGAAGGCTCGGGGAAAATCAGCGCACTTTTCAGAGGACACACCTGTCAACTTCACTTCCTGGTTGTTCATTCATAAATCACCTGTCTCACGTGTGTGGGCGGAGCATCTGCTCCTCAGAAATCCAGCGTTTTGGGAAAGTTCACGTCAGTTCGTGAAGACACGAGAAGGATCAACGACACAAACGGCTTTTAAGGACGATTATTAGATTCTTGTCTCTACAGGCTTTAATATTTATTGTCTGTCGGCGACGTTTTCCGGGATTTTCCGACATTTTCCGACATGGACGGAACCAGCTTCACTGTTTATCTGTGATTCTTAGTCGGATCCGGATGAAAACGTTATTTCTGTTGTTTCTCTTCTGTCACGTTTCATCACCAGGTAAGTTCATATTTAAACCTCTTTACTTCCGCCTGTGTTTTGTCCTTTTACACTCACTGTTTGACTTCAGTTTGGACATATTCATACTGTAAATGAACAGTATATTAATAATAACCTGAATGTGTCTTTATTTTGTCCCACAGTGAAACATTCCCTTAAGTTTCTCTTGACTGTGTCGTCTGGAGTCCAAAACCTCCCAGAGTTTGTGATGTCTGTCGTGGTTAATGATGTTCAGGCAGTTCACTGCGACAGCAACAAAACCATAGAACTACATCAGGATGTGTCGAAAAAACTGTTCACAGACAATCCTCAGCTAATGGAGCTGCTCACTGGACAGTGTTTCATGATACTGCCCAGATACTTTAAATCTATACTTGATACAATTATGCAGCGATTCAGCCACAGAGGAGGTACAGTATGTTCTATATTCAACATGTCACTTAAATACTAAAGGGAGCGAGTTTTCACTGTCCTTTGAGTATGAATTAATACTTGGACATGACATATTAAGACTCATTTTGAATAGACACACTCCATTAAGTGAATATGTGAATATGGGAAAACACACAGTAGCATGTGACAGCATGTTTATCCCTTTACCAGTGACTGGATGTAACTAAATACACTTACTAATGAACGTAGTGTCATCTTCGTCAACTTGGTCTGTACTTATATTTATGCATTTTGTTTTCTTATCTCCATCACATTTTAAAAGAAAATACTATACATTTTATTACGCAACATTAATCAGTAAAATACAAAGTAAAACAACATTAAACTCTGTTAGAGTAACTCTCTCCTCTAACAGAGTTACTGTTCTGTAATTTGAGAAGTTATGTAAAAACAGAAACACTTTTAAGAACAGATCTTAATATCTTATCTGTACTTTTCACTTTTATTTAAGTTTTACAAGACATAACTGCATAAATTCAATTTTGTTTTCAATTGACATTTTCAGGTTTAACCTGTAATATGAACTGAAATCACTTTGAGACAAAAGGCCACACGATCAGCTTTTGAATCATAAACATACTAATACTGGGAGATCAGCAGTACTTTATAAAACACAGAATAGTATTAAGATCATTTTTTTTAACTGAAGACATCATATACATAATTTAAACATCATGATAAACTGTGTTTTTCTCTGTCTTTAACAGGTGTCCACATTGTAGAGTTTGTGGCAGGCATTCAGTCGGATGAACAGACCGGAGACACTGTTTTTGCACAGTGTGGTTATGATGGAGAAGACTTCATATCATTAGACGTGAAGAACCGAACATGGATCCCTCAGAGACCAGAGGCTGACGTCTTCAAACAGGAATGGAAACATATGTTCACACTCTCACTCAAAATAACCCTAAGTGGCTGAAGATGTTTTTAAATTATGGGGAGAGCTTCTTGTTGAGAACAGGTAGATTCACATGACAGGATGAAATTTCACAACTAGGTTCATATAAAAACACAATGAATCTGTTTTTCCATTCTTTTCTTTTCTCTTCATTATTTCTCTTTAACTTTCTCTGTCTCCTCCAGTCCGTCCCTCAGTGTCCCTCACTTGAGAGTCACTTTCGATGAAACTGACTACAAATTTTTGCACAGTGTTTAACTTTCTCTCTCTCCCCCAGATCTCCCCTCAGTGTCCCTCCTCCAGACGTCTCCGTCCTCTCCAGTCAGCTGCCACGCTACAGGTTTCTACCCTGACAGAGCCACAATGTTCTGGAGCAAAGATGGAGAGGAGCTTCATGAGGACGTGGACCATGGAGAGATCCTCCCCAACCAGGATGGAACCTTCCAGATGACAGTTGATCTGGACATTTCATCAGTCAATCCTGAAGACTGGACCAGATACGACTGTGTGTTTCAGCTCTATGGTGTGAAGGACGACATCATCACTAAACTGGACAAAGCTGTGATCAGGACTAACCGAGGTAAAACTGGGATTAGAAAGTGTTAATGTCCTGAATGTTCCCTTTGTTTGTTTCCTGGGTTCTGACTGGAATTGTGTGGAAATACATTTGCCTCCCTCCTGTTATACAGCAGATGTTCTGTTTGCATTTGAGTTAATAAAAGTCTGACTAAAAGCAAATGTTTTATTTGCTGCTTATAGTTGTAGCTCCTGTTTATACAGTGTGAAACTGGGTCTTGGTCCAGTGTTAAAGTCTGTATCGACATGAACAGACAGGCTGTGTGATGTGATACGGTGGCTGTCAAACATAAAACCAGATCAAAACTGAAAGGGAAAGATGTTCTGTCAGTACATTATGAAAACTGTTCTCGCTCTGAAATCAGCCAAATGTTAAATACAAATGCACATAACAAGTGATAGCAGATGATTTAAGTCACATATTAAACAACTATTGATGTTGAAAAAGGACATTTACTTGGAAACTTACACTGTCAGATCGTGTTACAGAGGAAAAAACTCCCAGTACTGACGACAAAACCCCAAAGATCCACAGCAACAAAGTGCTGGTGTTTGAAATTATTATTATTTTCTGTACAACAAACCTCTATGAATTCATACAGAGGAAATGATGGAAGGATTTATTGCATTAAAGAAGATAAAAGCAAAATAAACCCGTGACATGAGGCTGCAGCTGCATTCAGGGTCAAACAAGGTGCGTGTGTTTGTGTGTGGACAGAATGAAGAAGTGGTGACCTGCAAAATCACAGCACATCAAAAAGTTTCATGAAGTTAATCAGAGGGATAAAAATAAACTGTAGTTTTCTTAACAAAGTGAAAGTAAAGGTTCCACAAACGTTGAATGATATTTGTCAGTTGCCCATGTGTCAGGCCTGAGGCGTCGAGCTGCTGTCTCAATGTTAATAATGTATAAGTGTAAAGTGTGTAATTGTACGTTCAATTTTATTTACTCACTGTTTACCACTGAATATTAATAATATTGTTGTCGTTTTTACAAAGAGTAGGTGAAACCCTTCTGCCTAAAGTTTGCTACATGTATCAGCCTTTCGGAACAAAGAATGAATCCAATGAAATGCACAGCAACTGGAAAAACCTGCACAATATCTCAAAACTGATGAACCATAACCTGAAACTATTCATAAAAGACAAAATGACCAAAAACAGATCTATCCACAATTAGACATAAAAAGAAATAAAACCGACACAAACGGTCATAGAGTCATAGTCATAGTTTTGTTTCTGTGTGTAAAGTAACTGAAGGTTTTTGTAATTTAAAAAACAAACTAAATTTTACGACATTTTACTGGTATTCTTTAATTCAGTAATAACAAACTTTAATGAAGTGATTTTACATTAATATTTAATCCACAGTATTTCCGGTTTGTGTGTATTTTCCGGATGACGTCACCAGGGGGCGCAGCTGGTCATTGAATTTCCTTCATCGTTAACTAAATACCTGTAGTCTCATATTTATTTCCTCTTTAGTTTTCGTCTGAACTCTTTACATTTACTGTCACAGCAGGAGTTCACACTGAACTCCACAGATTTGATGTGGGCTGGTTGTTTTCATAGCAACAGTAACTATTTCCATTTTGCACAGAACTGAATTTATTTGATTGGCAAGAATGTAACAATGATTTTTAGTTCTTAGTGTGTTCATCACTATAATTATTAATCACTATATCATTATCTTAATGTTTTTGTAATAATTTGTTTAAATGTTGTATTTATCTGAACATGAAAAACTACAGCCATGAAGTAAAGTAAATTTAAAGTGTAAATGAAGTGTTATGAAACAGAAATACTCAATGCAGAATATAGAATGTACAAGTTCTAAGCATCGGAGTAAATCCACATCCACGTACTTCAGAAAAACCTGCACGTGAATATTAAATTAATCTCAGGAACATCCATGAACCATCCTCGTGCCTGCCTGTGACTGCTCCATCTGAACCTGATCCAGTTTGTTTTTCTGGTGTTGGGACCTGCTACTTTATTGGTTTTCTGTAAAAGAGCATTTACACCCACAACCCAGAACTGACCAGGCACTTACACTCTGGCAATAGAATTCTGAACTAAATCCAGAGGTTAATTATAATTTGCTTATTTTACCAGATTTCAATCACAGTGAAAAACCGCGTCACCACATCCTCTGGACTCCGAACCGTCCCAGAGTTTAAAGCTGTTTGATGGGCTTCAGGTGGGTTACTGTGACAGCAACAACCGGATGGAACACAGGACATCTAGCTGTTAGGGGTTCAAACCATAAACTGTCTAAACGTGTCCAAAATCAAGATTAAAAAGCTCTGAAAAAGAACAGGAACTGTATCAAACCCAGTAGCTCAGGCTGTTGGAGGGCTGCCTGGTAACACAGAGGACACAAGTTCAATCCTTATGAGCGTCAGTGCATTTTAAAGGCCAAACATCCAAAGTGAAGATTTAAATTCCCTCCGAGAGCTGGTCTCAGGGCGAACGGGATCTGGTGGCGTGGTCTGGTTGTCCGTGAGCGTAAGGCGCCATGTGGTGCAGGTCAGGCTTGACGCCTGCCCGTCCCAGTACCTGGAGCAGCAGAAGGGCCCCACTGTGACAGTGCAGCGGTGGGGGTCGGGGGAGGGCCGTGTCCTCCCCAGGCCCCCCGGAGAGTTGAAAGGAAGGTGTTATGAAGCAGAAAACCAGAATTGGCAGAAATTTTACTGCAGTAATAATCAATCATGATGAAGTTCAATTGGAAGACAGTTTAAGACAGTTTTGCAAAGAAAGATTATGTAACGATCAGTAGTTACACACTTCACTGGTGCTCATTCTGCTTCAAACACTGTTTGGTTTTCAGCTACTTTTTCAGCAAGAAGTCAGAATATTATGAGTAATACAATTTTGTTTTTAATGTTTCAAGTCAAGGCATTGTATATAACACATTTATACAATTACAATAAATAATCCTTCAGAAACACATTGATCCTGTAATGATGGAGGCACAAGTTTACAAGGAATCATTTCGACAAAATCCAGGTTCAGTCCCAGCAGGTCAGTCCACAAAGGCTCTTTGTTCCTTTATTATTCTGTCTGACTCACTAACTATCATAATCATCATGACGTATGTATGGCTAATTACAATGACACAATACTGCTATAAGATGATGAAGTTATTGCTTTGATAGTTCTCTTTGTTTATGTAACTGTACCAGATAAAGCTGCCAAAAAATTTAACATATATCTTTTGCAGCTTTGGGAAGCAGCTCAGTGTGTGGAGCAGCTGGATGGTATAAATGAGCAGCGGGATGAACTCTCATTGAATCCCAGCCAGTGGATCATGTACAGAGTCCAGTCTTTACTGCTCAGGGGAATCAGAATTGTCGGCAGCTAGCATCTGAAAGATAAATGATGTCAGTAAAGTTGATTGAGGTTAATTGACCAGTCACTCTTTGACACAACTAAAATGTAACTCGTTTTGTGAGGTAGGTATGAGGGTTGTTGTTTAAAATGAACACAACATAATCAATACAACACAGACTTTGATTGTAAAGTCTAGAAATTTAGACAATGTTTCACCGTGCACATTTCATTTTGTTAAGATTGATCCACTGGTACAAACATGAGCACGTTTCGTACTGTAGCACCAGCTGGTGGTGGGTTAAAATGAGAAACAAGGAGAGCAGCTCTGTCCACAGATTCATTTAAACACAGGCAGGCACATTTGAACTTGAGCCCGTCACCGTGATGCTCGCTCCCACACACACACACCCTCCCTCTAGTACACAAACACTACATTACACATTCCTCACAATCATTAACACAACTACACTAAGACACACGAAACACAGCATGTACCTACATTTCCCATTTGCCTCTGGTTAAAGTATTTGGAGAATCCCGTAACATTGTTGTTTGCATATGGTATGGGAAATGTTTTCCACGTGTCCCGAGTCATTTCTATAGTTTTTTTTTTGCCTGCCTGAACATCATCAACCAGGATTGAAACCAACTGTGGGAGGTTTGGGATTCCAGAAGATCCAGTGTAGTGAACCTTTAGGGAATGTTCCACTGTGAATTAAAAACACAGTTTATTATTAACATACTGTTCACAGATTGTCGTCACAAATATGACATTTATGAATATGTCCAAACTGAGGTCAAACAGTGAGTGTAAAAGGGACAAAACACAGGCGGAAGTAAAGAGGTTTAAATATGAACTTACCTGGTGATGAGACTGTTGATTCCCGCGACGGGAAGTGACAAACACAAAACAAACAAACAAAAAGGAAAAAGATATTTAGTCCGCCCTCACAAGACAAGCTCCCAGATCTTTTTGTCTACAGGCCATGCAAGGCCGGGCGGACCAACTTACCGGAGGACGGCAGGAAACAGTGCTGCAACACGTTGCAGTGGTTGCTCCAGCAACCACTGCAACACAATTAAAAACATCAGATTTTTACACTAAAAAAACATTTATTTTAATCTTATTACTTAAAAATCAAGTATCCATCATAAAACAAAGCCTGTACCTGCTACAGTCTTCCTCATACACAGGAGACTTACAACTTCAGTACGTGCCCCTTAAAGTGCTGCGTGGGCACACTGAAATATCAAGGAAACAATTAAAAATACATTAATGCAATCAAAAACATCTACAGTTGAATTCCTTACCAAGCACCTTGGTCTCACTTGGTACAGCACAAGGTCAGCGTCCCCTGATTACATGAGGGACAGATGCTCCGCCCACACACGTAAGACAGGTGATTTATTAATTAACAACCAGGAAATGCCGTCGTAATCCGTTCTAATACGTTTGTATGTTTCAAAGCTTTTCATTGGCTCACGGTGTTTCAATGCATTTTGAGCCAATGACAGCTCGAACATTTTACAGATTTGTGTGGTTCATCATTATGCTTCATAACGGGTTTGGGGGGAAGATAAGCATTTGGAGAGTGAGTGTGAGATTATTTTGGCAAGATTCATGGCGAGTACCAGCAATAAGTGACGTTCTAAAGTTTGGGATCATGTGTTTCCTGTGACGGGATATTTTCCAAAGCTGGGGAGGAGCCGACAGGAGAAAAATAAATAAATAAAACCTGTGAAGACAACTGCTTCTGTGAATAATCATCCAAATCGACCACACAAGTCCCCAAATGACAAACTATTATCTTTAAAGGTTTTCATTACACAAGGAAGGAGCTCTAATCCTTTTAGGGGCTCAAACCCTGAAATAAACCCTTAACCAACATTTAACCCTTAATGGATTGCATTTTACAGTATGGGGGCATCTGGATATTTTACTGTATTGTTGATATAATCATTATTGGTATGAATGAAAAAAAAACACACAGACTGTTCTGAACTTTTGTTGCTGTCATGGGATTGAAACGGGATCTGTTGCATGTCCCAGCGAACATTTTAAGATGCCTGACAGACTTTTTGGCCTTTTGGCCGCTGGGAGTCGTCACGTGCCGGTTAACTCCTGACATGCCGGATCGATCCGTTTCCGTCTGATCCAGACGCCTTTATGACAGCGACATGGAGACGCTGTTACTGCTGCTCGTCCTCTGTCGCCCGTCGTCACCACGTAAGGAAACGTCGCTCTGCTTCGTCTTGTCCGGTTTCACGTTCGCCTCCGTGTCGGTCTGACACAGTTCGATGAATGTGTGTGTGTGTGTGTGTGTGTGTGTGTGTGTCCCACAGTGAATCACACCCTGAAGTTTTTCCTCACGGCCTCGTCCGGAGTCCCGGACCTCCCAGACTTCATGGCTGCTGCAGAGCTTGACGGCGTCCGGACGGGTTACTGCGACAGCAAGAACCGAACCGAAGTCAAACAGGACGCGTGGAAAAGGTTCCTGGGGGAAAACCCACTGCTCGCCCACTTTTTCACCCGTAGGTGTTTGGAAACTATGCCCAAAGTCTTCAGAGCCCAGATCAGTGCCGTCATGCAGCCCCTCAATCAAAGTGGAGGTACCGTCCATATTTCATTTTTTACTAAACTATTGTTTCTTATTATAACTCATCAGAATATGAGGCGCTGCTAAAGGAAAAGATGAAACCATGATCAAAGCTGAAAACAGGCTTAAACTTGAGCTGATACTTTAGTAAAGACGTTGTAAAACCAGTTCGACTAGTCAGATCTGCAAAAATATATTGTTGATGCATGTTATATTATAACTAGTCATTATTATTATTATTAGTGGTCTAAATAATGTATTGGAGGACAAGGGTCTGCGAAGGTAGTAGAAGTAGACAAACTGCACGCAAAGCAAATGATGTACGATTAAAGTTGGATATGTATTCTTTAGATATAGATAGATTTGAGGTATAAAAGTAAAAGTGGGAGCTGATTTAAAGCTCTTCATGTGCAGACAGAGGTTTAACACATAATGACACAGTTTAGTATGATTTTATAAACACGGAGAGGTGTAGAAACGAGACATATGGCCTTAAAAACCAGACAAAGGAGGTGAGTAGACACCAGAAGGTCGCATAACTGCTCAAAACTATCAAGAACACAGCAGAAGTTCAACATTACAAGCCACGTTTAAATAAAATTGACTTTCCATCACAGCCTCCAAACTGAGCAGTGCACATTTTACGCAAGTCGAAGTTGGTGCTATATAAAAAAGGGAGGGGGGTGTTTTGCTAAATTTTTATACTAATTGCTTTAAATACATCAATCACAACCAACACAAAAAAGCAGCTCACTAGCTGTGATGAAAAATTTGTGGCATATCCAAGTCAATCATCATTATTGTCAGAAAAAAAGGCTGTTCAAGTTTAACGTCGCCGCAGCAAAACCTGATCACGTCTCAGGTAAAACACACAAATGACCTCATTCGCCTGCCTCGATCAGTCACAGCCATGGGACATCTCCTTGTCCCAGGTGTCTCTGTGGGGAATCAGTAACATGGGGAGACATCGTGATGAAATGTTGAGCACAGCAAAAAGTCTGTAACTGCAGTATTTTCAGATTGAGCAACTGTAATTCTTCAGTCAGGTGTTTCCTCCCAATAAAATAATAAAGTCTTTTGACCTCTTCTTTACTTTTTGACCGCTCGTAAATTCAATTTGGGCCTAAGAGAAAGGAAAATAAATTGGTGAAGGCCGAAAAAGTCTCGATTCACATGTGAGCTACAGAACAAAAAGGTTTGACGTGTCTTACAGCGTTTCGGTGAGAAAACTCCATCAGCTATTCACCTTTGTTAATCACTGTCTGTCTCTCTCAGGAGTCCACGTTCTACAGCGGCTGTGCGGCTGTGTGTGGGATGAAAATACAGGAGAGAACAGGAGTTTTGTAAAGTACGGTTACGACGGAGAAGACTTTATAAGCCTGGACCTGAAGAAAAAGTCCTGGGACACTCTAACACCACAAGCTGTCTTCACCAAACTGCAATGGGACACTGACAAACGCAGAATAACACGGATTGAGAACTACTTTACAAATTTGTGTCTTCCGTGGCTGAAGAAGTATGTGGAGTATGGAAATGGTTCTTTCCTTATACCAGGTAGAGTCACATGGTCCGATGTGACGTTTCGTGGACAGTCTTTATTGAATCTACTCAGACTGAATTACTTATAAAAAGTCAGTATTTTAACACGGTCATGAAATCTCAAGCTGACAGTGACTGACTGCTCTGCTGTGAGCCACAAACAAGCAAAGTAGTAGTGAGGATTTTTACAGCAATGGTCTAAAGAATGTACAGTAATAATTCTTACAATAACTCACCACAGCATTCTTTGTTTTATCTGCACAGCAACTTGTGAATTGCCACAAAATTGTGTAAAATATTGAAAGTGTCTGGAAAAGTTATTCTCTGACATCCTGATTTATTTTTCTACCCCATTTACTCTCTCGCTTTTTCTACTTACAATTTTCTTTCCTTTTCCACTTTTTCTGCTCCAGTCCGTCCCTCAGTGTCTCTCCTGCAGACGTCTCCGTCCTCTCCAGTCAGCTGCCACGCTACAGGTTTCTACCCTGACAGAGCCACAATGTTCTGGAGCAAAGATGGAGAGGAGCTTCATGAGGACGTGGACCATGGAGAGATCCTCCCCAACCAGGATGGAACCTTCCAGATGACAGTTGATCTGGACATTTCATCAGTCAAACCTGAAGACTGGACCAGATACGAGTGTGTTATTCAGCTCTATGGTGCTGAGGACAAAGTCGTGACTAAACTGGACAAAACTGTGATCAGGACCAACCGAGGTAAGACTGGAGTCAGATTTCGTGAAAACACACTTGCATGTTTGGTAAGTTACCTTAGAATTGTGGATTACACAGCGGTGTCAAACTCCAGGCCTCGAGGGCCACAGCGCTGCATGACTCTCTGCTGATTACCTGGATCAGGTGTGTTCAGTCAATCACAAGCTGGAAGACGAGGGTTGTACTGGGACAGTTGGAAAACAAGCAGGGCTGCGGCTTTTTATATACATAATACAATAAATCAATGGTGGTTATAAAGTGTGAACGCTCTGGTTCCAGCTTCTCCTGTTGCTGCTGTCGTCGTAGGACTGATGCTGCTGTTGGTCTGTATCACTGGACTCATCGTCTGGAGGAAGAGGAAGATGTTTCCACGCCTTCCAAAGGTTTCCACTCCACTCCTGGATTTAACATGCGGGTTCAACTTAAGGACAGGAGGTCAAAAACAGCCCGACAGACGTAGTTAAAATATGTACATGACCTCTCCAGTCAGCTGCCACGCTACAGGTTACAGTCAAAAATATATAGTTTTACATTCATAACTGGTGCGTGTGTCTGTCCTACAAACAATATCTTATATGGAAAAGTATTTTGTTGTACTTCAAATTAATAGTTAAATATCAATGTTTCTGAAATGCATATTTGTGATTGCACATTTATAGATTTTTCTTGACAGGCTCCTTGTGAAAACTAGTGACTCTTGTGAAGTTACTGTGATGTCATTTATTGTCTGTAACCTCTTACCCTGTTCAGGCTCTGCGGGACTGGACTCATATTGTGCGGCCCACCCTGGACATGTCCCCAGTCTGCCTCAGGAGACAGAGAGACACACAGACAGACAAACATTCACACCTACAGGCAATTTGGAGCCACCAGTGAACCTGACGTGCATGTGTTTGGACTGTGGCAGGAAACCGGAGTACATGGAGGAAACCCGCACAACTCCAAACAGAAAGGCAGCAGCTGGCCAGGGATTCGATCCAGGGACCTTCTAGACACTTTTTTCAAACCGTTTTTCAAAGCACATTTCATTTTACAACATAAACGTGCTGAAATTGTCAGTACGTCCCAAACTGGTGAGTGTGGCGGTTCAGTAAATCACTGACCTGTACATTTTTGGCCTGCATCTTTAAGTTCTCTTTAAAAGTTCCTATAGGAAAGTTTTTTCTTTCTTGAATTTCATTTGTTTTAATGTCTTTGTTATAATATATCCGTGGCACAGAACTACAGATTACAGTAATTGAAAGCTACAGCACACGTACAAAAGGTATTTATTTTTTATTATGACACTGAATAAAATGTGAACTTTTTTTTTTAAACACATGAATGTCTACAGTCAGAAATGAACAGCAAGAAATGGAACATTTCTGGGTTTTTTAAGTTTAGATCACGTCCAAATCAAAGACTAAGGTTGTAAAGTTACATCTGAGGCAGACTGAGTGTTGATGCTATGC
This sequence comes from Channa striata, assembly GCA_033026295.1. Classification (NCBI taxonomy): domain Eukaryota; kingdom Metazoa; phylum Chordata; class Actinopteri; order Anabantiformes; family Channidae; genus Channa; species Channa striata. The sequence goes on from JAUPFM010000116.1 coordinate 45,020, forward strand.
CATCGTAGTGCACTGCTTTGACCCAAAACATGACAACGGAAACATTTAAGTCATTAATGAGTGTGGTGAGATACATAACTAATAACCTGATTTCTTTTGTATTTGCATCTGTCATCTTAAAGGTTAAAGAGGTTCTGACAGACCCTGTGACATATTTTTGACAGCTATAGCTGGTACTTCATATTCATGATGAACGAACCACAAACAACTCTTCACATATGTTATTATTTTCACATATCTTACTCTTATTATTATTTGAACACTATGAACTTGCATTACTGTATATACAAACTGACATACAAGGATTTTCAAAATTACAATTAAGTGTACATTCTACTTTTTAAAGCACAACCATATCAATACATGTTTATTAGTACAGATGTATCTTTTTTGATAGTTGCCTCACCCCGTAATGTCACACTATGCTGTCTAGTGTGCTGTGGGGTCATGTTGGACAAAAAATGTGTTCAATCGGAGGAACCACTTGTAAAATTATTTGTGTTGAACTGATTAAATTGTTCTTGTGTGATTTGTTCATTGCAAACAACTGAACATTTGTAAATTTGAGGAAAATCTTTGAGTTCAGCTGTTTAGGAAAACACTATTTTTAATTATTTAAGCCATTAAAATGAAGACTTGCCCATTATAAACAGTATTTTTAGTTACTAAGGTTTGCACTGTTTGCTACAGTCCACCTGTTTCATCCATCTCTGGTGTTTTTACAGACCTGACAATATTCAGAAATTCTTACATTCTCTTCACTTTTGGGAAGTAAAATTATTATTATTTTTTTAAACAGTCAAACTTTAAAAAATAAATTCAGGTCCAACAGATTCCCTGAAAACTTTACAAAAGGAAAATAAACTCTAAAACAGAAAGAAACTTTACCCCTTCAGGCTGTCCAGTTGTGTTGCCTCAGATCTGGGTTCGGGCTTGTGGTATTTACCATGGCAACCAAAGCGACACTGAAGTTGCCATGGAGACCACAGAGAAGAACATGAGGACGGTCAGGTTCCGAGGAGGCGAGCAGGTCCGAGGAGGAACATCCATGTAGAACCACGTCGTTGCACTATCTCTGCTGTGTTCACTGTCCACAGAGTTTGGACTGAGGCACAAAAATCATCATGTAAATCTTTCTAACTAACGGGGTCCAGGAAATCTGCCGGAGACATGAGAGAGAAAACCAGAAGCTGAAAAAGACACGTGAGACAAACACGAGGCAGGACAAATATAAGGGACAAAACACATGAGCACATATTGAACATGACTATAACCTGATATAACCACAGCTGCACCTGACGTCACTTTATGAAGTGGAATTTTGAAAAATAATTTGCAAACAACCAATTGCAAACAACTTTAATCTCTAGATTCCAAAGTTAAAGGAATTATTCTGCTAATTGACCAGAAGCTCTGAACACTGATAACTGACACTAACCCGACATTAGCCGGCTAACCAGCTAACTAGCTAACCACGACTGGATGAGTGAGAATCTTCACGCACGCTAAGCTAGTTAGCTAAGCTAAGCTAAGCATAACGATGTATGCGACTACAACCATTGTACAGAAGAGAATTCACATTTAAATACAACGTCTACAAATCACAAATGGACATATTTTAAAGCTCAAATGAATACTTAAAAGCAAGAAGTTTTTTTTGTTTTTTTTTTGACAGACTGCAGCTAGTTCGGAATATCCACCGCCATGTTACCTCGGGTCACCGTATCCCTTCTCCAGGCAATAGAAATTTAAAATCAAACCAAAAAAACGACATCTGTTCTCATTAATTGTGCTGAAATATGCCAGATATTAAAGCTAAATATAACTGCGGTGAAGTGAGCCGCCGTTTCTTAGAACAGGGTCAAAACAGTCGGTTGCGCTTTATTTCGCGTACTTACGGTACGGGTACAAAGAGCGGCACAAAAGGTCTGTGTCGCCCACACGCACGTGCAACAGATTTTAATAGTTCGCGTATTTATTAGAGTGTATTATTTGAAACATCGTTTAAATATAATTAGAGGATTGAACATTGAAACGTAATGCAGTAGTACGAGTAGGTATCATCTGCTGCAGCCGTGAAAGAAGCTTTAGGGGCAGTGAAGCTGGTTTGAACTTGGATTTTCAGCTGATGTTTGGATGAAAAATATGTCCAGAAATACTCCACACATTAAAACCATATTCAAACATATATATTTATTAGAGATGGTATTATATTTCACCACCAACCAATTAAAATATGAGTCTACAAATCCTACAGAGGGCACAGTTGTTCATATTGAATATGCTGTATGGAGATGCACTCTCAGAATTAATATTTGTAGTAATTACAATAACAATAAAATAATAAATGGCGTTTTTACGTCAGGTAAACTAATTAATATATTTTTTATGGTCAGGACATGGTGCTTGCGAATCAACTGTTTTGAAAATGTGACTTCAGATTGGAAATATACATATATTTATATAAATGTATGGGTGCATTGTAAAATGACAACAGATCGGCACCCGTAACAGCCATAAAAGCAAACTGATCTGAAATTATTTTATAACAATCAGAGTACATTTTTTAAAAGTCTATCATACAATTATTGAATTCTAATACATATGTATAAATATTATTATTATTATTATTATTATTATTATTATTATTATTATTATTATTATATCAGAATGTAAAAAATACAATATATGTTTTTTAATAAAAAATGACATCACATTACAGACAATTTACATAATTTAGTTAAATTTTTCACAGTTTTCTTTAAGATGCATCCCTTGTTTGTCTGTCTTCATCTTAGGAAAGCACAGTTTTAATGTCACACACTTTTCTTCTTCCACTCTCTTCATCCTGTCGGTGAATTCGCTGCACACGGTCAAACTTTCTATTTCTTCTCTTCTCATTCATAAATGGAGTTTCTCATTGTCCTTCTTCACCATCTTGCAGCCACCACCCATCACCACCACCTACCAGCAGAGGGCGCAAGACCTCACTGGGTCCGGCTCAAGACCTCACTGGGTCCGGCTCAAGACCTCACTGGGTCCGGATTGCATCCTGCAGATCCCTCTGCCAGGAGTCTGCACCAAATCCTTATTAAAAATCATGGTATCATCGTATTGTGGCAACATTTCTTTGACTTCTTTGTGTGGTAACTCTTGTATTTCTTGTATATTCTTCTACCTCATCTTTTTATAATATTAAATGTGTTGACATTTGTTTGACGCTGGTGACAACAAAGAGATGTTATCACAGGCTTTAATCTACAGATTCCTTTATCTTTTTGTCATCGTTTCCTTGTTTAATATAGAGACAAAGAAGGAAAGTTTCTTTTCCTGATAGTTTTTTGCTCTATGTTTATCTGGTATTATAAATAGTTCATATCACGGCTTCGCTGTCTCATTTGAAGTAATTCACTGTGTGCAGGGATACAGGTTTCTGGATTCAGTTTTTCAGACAGTTCAGAGCTGTGATCAGGAACTATAAAAACAAATATATTGTTACTCAGCGTATCAGGCACTAATGCTGCCTTAAACAAACAATTTTATGCTTAATTTTGCGAGATACATCAAATAATACTTTAACAGTCATACTAACAGTTTCTTCACATTAACAGGTAAGCTGTTTTCCCTTCCTCTCTTTTATTTTTGTAAACTGGGTAAAAGCATCACCTAACAGTCAAAAATCCCAAAGGTAAGAATATTTTAGTTTGTCTGTAAAACACAAATTTAAAAGTAGAAAACTTTTTGATTTTCCCCACGTACCTTTCTTCTTGAAAACAAGGTTTAAGGTAATCTTTATTGATCCCATGACGGGAAAATTTACATGTTACACAGCTCCCAGATGTACAAAGCAACAAGAAAGTGCAAGTAATGCGCAAAAAATGTAATTCAAATCAATTTACAAATATACAATATATCTAACCGCGGTGGGAATGGAAGACCTGTCCTACACTGAGGGTGTATCAGTCGGCCACTGAAGGACCTGCACAGAGCCTCCACTGTCTGGTGTTGATGGATGTCAGCTTGGCCAACATCCTCCTCCACAGAGTCCAGTGGGCAGCCCAGGACAGAGCTGGTTTACCTGACCAGCTTGTTCAGTTTGTTCTTGTCCTGGTCGGTGCTGCCAGAACCTCAGCAGACAACAGCGTAGTGCAGAGCTGAGGCCACCACAGAGTCATAGAATGTCCTTAACATGGGCCCGCACACGCCGAAGGACCTCAGTCTCCTCAGAAGATGGAGGCGACTTTGACCCTTCTTGTAAAAGGCATCAGTGTTGTTAGTCCAGTCCAGTTTATGGTTGAGGTGAACACCCAGGTACTTGAAGCTATCCACCCTCTCAATGTCCGAGCCCTGGATGTTCACCGGTGTGAATGGTAGTGTCTTTCTCCGGAAGTCAATCACCATCTCCTTCGTCTTACTGGTGTTTAAGCACAGGCGGTTGCATTCACACCAGTCCACAAAGTCCATGATCACTGACCTGTACTCCAGCTCATTCCCATCTGATTTACAACCAACTATGGCTGAGTCATCAGAGAATTTCTGGAGATGACAACTGCTAGTGTTGTAGGTGAAGTCCGAGGTGTACAGAGTGAAGAGGAACGGCGAGACACACAGTTCCGCAGCCTCACATAATGTGAGGAGGAGCAGAGCCTGGGGTGAGGAGGAGCAGAGCCTGGGGTGAGGAGGAGCAGAGCCTGGGGTGAGGAGGAGCAGAGCCTGCGGGACGAGTTACTGCGCCGTGCAGCGGCTCACACGCAGCGGCTTCGTCGGCCGAAGGAGGGACGTTGAACACAGTAACATGTGAAAAGTCCTCCGCCTTTTCTCCTACCGCTCTCCTTCCGTCCCCTGTCCGCCCGAACCACTTTGAATCCATCCATGGACCACAGAGTCCGGTCAGGCTGCTCTCCTTGTCTTCCCGCTGAGCTCGTCCGGTTTGTTGGAGAGGGAACGGACGTTTCCCGTGATGACGGAGGGCAGACATGGTCTGTACTGAGTCACTGATGAACTCCTACAGGCTGAAATCATGTTTAATTTCTCTATTTTAAAACCAAGATGAATAAATTTATGTCCAGTCTTGTCTTTCATTTAACGTCTTTAAATTACTGTTTTTCTGATATTTCTGATACAAATCATTTTCTGCTTCAGACTCTTTATCTGTTGACACCGGACAAACTTCACTTCCTGTCTGATCACAGTGAGTGTTTCATTATTCCGACCACACTATGCTGTGGAAACAACAGTACTTCACCATCAGCTACAATATCATTATTATTAATATTGGAGGACAAGGGTCAGCGTGTCCACTCTGAGCATAGTGGTGTTAGACGTCCACAAAGCCAAAACTCGAGTACAAGTACGAAGCAGAGGAAATAGATTTTCATAAAAAATGTCTGTGTGTTTGCACATAAATCACAGACAGTGTCAGACACAGTTTATGGTCAAATATGTCACTAACCTGGACAGACTGAAACTCCGTCTTCTCTTCTTTCATATTGAATGACAGAGTCTCAGCAGATAAACTTGCTTTGCTTATGCTGCTCTGAACATTAGTTTGACATGTTCAGATAAGTTCTTTAACTTTTTTACTTTAATTTATTTGACTCCTATAAAGTCTGATGAGACTTTTAATTTGTTCTTGTTCATGTCACTGTCTAATAAAATGTGTTAAGATCTTGTCAGTGTGACAGTAAGTCTGTGGATGGACAGATGTGTGGATACATCTGCTCCATAGTGAACTCTGCCCACTTCACCCCCGATCTCTGACCTCGGTTGGTTTCACCTGTTCCCTGCCTCTTTGTCACCTCGTCTCTCTGCATGACTGCTCTGTAACACAGTGAGTCTTTCCAGTCATTCCTGCATTGAGCTCTGGACCTTGGAACCATGTTTTCCTGCCTCTCTACTCGTAGTCACTGGCTAATCCCGGAACGCACCAGTCGTATCTGTGGATTCTGAGTGTTTATTCGGGCCCTGGGACTCCTGACAGTTGGACTGAGAGTTCTCGTTAAAAGCAGTTTCAACTTCATTTCTTCTGGTTTTTGAACTTTGAACTGTTGTTTGACAGCTGCATGCTTCTCTCCCTGCTATTTAGCTGAGTTCTCCAGCTTGCAAATTCTCACCTGCAACCTGCCACTCATCTCCGGTTCACCGTGTCATTCTGTGCTTGTATTCATATACATTATCAGTAAACTTCCTTAGTCTTTCTCCTGTGCCCCGTATTTTATGGGTCCATAAAACAAAACCGTGACCCTGAAATCCCACCAGCTTCCAGGAGCCAATGTAACGACATAATCCCTTTTATTCACTTTACCTGCAGTTATGACTTATTAATTTATGTATTAACTAAAAACACTTTCTCTGTTGAATCTGTCACTTTGTTTGTTTAATGTTTATTGTCTGTTGGAATTTTATCGTTTTGATCAAGTATGTTTGTGTTGAGCTTGTTGACATTTTTCCTTAGGCTGTAGTTTTGTGTCCTGTTTTGTGTCATTATTAAAAAAGCAAAGCAAAATGTGTGTGTGTGTGTGTGTGTGTGTGTGTGTGTGTCGTAAGCTACAACGACAGTTAGTGTCACCGGTGATGATACAACTGTGAAGCGGAAGGATTCATACAGTTAAATGTCCAGCCCTGTTCGACTGTTTTTTTAAACAAATCTTTATTTATAACAAACAGCTACAATGTTTATTGATATCGTGGCATTAAAAACACGTTCACACACGTTCAGTTGTTCATCTGTCCATAGAGGGAGACATTTAACATGTGAGACTGAAGAGAAAGGAAAACTCATTTCAATCAGTGTCTGACGGAGCAACGACACAGAAGGACTTTTTCATTCGACTCTTTTCTCTTTTTCACTGTTTCATTTTCTCCTTCTATCACATTTGATCCTTTGGCAGATGCTTTTATCTAAACGTGATTCTTAGTCGGATCCAGATGAAAACGTTATTTCTGTTGTTTCTCTTCTGTCACGTTTCATCACCAGGTAAGTTCATATTTAAACCTCTTTACTTCCGTCTGTATTTTGTCCCTTTATACTCTCACTGTTTGACCTCAGTTTGGACATATTCATACTGTAAATGTCATATTTGTGACGACAGTCTGTGAACAGGATATTAATAATAAACTGAATGTGTTTTTATTTTGTCCCACAGTGAAACATTCCATTAAGTTTCTCTTCACTACATCTCATGGAATCCAAAACCTCCCAGAGTTGATGGGTGTTATCCTGGTTGATGATGTTCAGGTAGTTTCCTGCAACAGCAACAAAACCCTGGAGATAAAGCAGGACGTGTGGAAACAACTATTCAAAGAAAATCCTCAGCTACTGGAGAGGTTCACTGAAGAATGTTTCGAGATAATTCCAACACGCTATAAATCCAGACTGGACAGAATTATGCAGCACTTGAACCAAAGTGGAGGTACAGTATGTTCTGATCTGTCACTACAGGTGACAGGGCGTCTGAGCCAAAAGCATCACACACAGAGACACAGCACAAGACTGAAAGTGTGAACTGATTTCTACTGTATGAGCTCACACACACACTCCACTGATCATTAAGTGTGGAAGGAAATTAGGCTTTACTTTTTCTCCATCACTTTTCAAAAGGAAATTGTATTATATTCAGACAGACTGGAGACCTGTCCAGTACTAGTACTAGACATATTTTTGGTAAAGAATAAGCTAATAACATGTCGACTTCAGGAAGATAATTACTGGAGAATAAAAGTCTGGGTGATATTGTAGCAGTCGTTGCCAGTGATGGACTCAGGCTGCAAACGGTTGATGCAGAGTGTTGAGCAGGTTCATGTTTATGACGGAAACCTGAACCGAATGACTAGACAAATTAATCAGGACGCCTCACTGTGCGTCACAGAGCAGCAAAAGAGATTCTTTCTCCCAGTGGCCATGAAACTGTTCAACTCAAGTCAGAAAATCGATTGAAATCTGATCCATGTACTTTGAAAACAGCTGAATCTGTAATATGGACTTAAACCTTTAAACTGAAACATTAATCACTCATAAAGGAAAAGTCAGCTTTTGAATAATAAACAAACTGTAATACTGGACGTTATAACACATGTAATATTGTTAAGACCATCATTTATTTATCATTGTAAACTGTGTTTTTCTCAGGTGTCCACATTTTACAGTCGATGGAAGGCTGTGAATCCGATGAACAGACCGGAGAGACTGTTTTTGAACAGTACGGTTATGATGGAGAAGACTTCATATCATTTGACATGAAAAAGCGAATGTGGATCAGTTGGAGACCAGAGGCTGACGTCATCACACAGGAATGGAATATTGACAAAGCCAGAATAGAAAATAATGTTTACTTACTCACCCAGATTTATCCTGGGTGGCTGAAGTTAGCTGTGAAATATGGGGAGAGCGTCTTGTTAAGAACAGGTAGAATCACACGACCAGATGAAATAAACAATGTTCATATAAAGACACTGAACTATGTATGTGTCTGTGATTGTTTCTCTCTCTTTTCTCTTTAAATTCTCAAATGTCCCCATTGAATTCAGTCCTTTACATTGTTCTCTTTCCGTTCTCGTTTACTCCATGGTTTAACTTTCTCTGTCTCTGCTCCAGTCCGTCCCTCAGTGTCCCTCCTCCAGACGTCTCCGTCCTCTCCAGTCAGCTGCCACGCTACAGGTTTCTACCCTGACAGAGCCACAATGTTCTGGATGAAAGACGGAGAGGAGCTTCACGAGGACGTGGACCATGGAGAGATCCTCCCCAACCAGGATGGAACCTTCCAGATGACAGTTGATCTGGACATTTCATCAGTCAAACCTGAAGACTGGACCAGATACGACTGTGTGTTTCAGTTGTCCGGTGCTGAGGGCAAAGTTGTCACCAAACTGGATAAAGCTGTGATCAGGACAAATCCAGGTGAGACTGAAATCAACAGTGATGGATGAGAAAAATAGACAAAACTGGACAAAAACTGCTTTGTCCAGTGTGATGTCGACGTCATCAGCACTGGACAAAGCTGTGATCAGGACCAATTCGGATAATTGTGATTAAAAACAATCACAGCAGGTTTCTATTTGTTCACTAAAGTTAATGTTGGATTCTAATCACAGTGTTTTTGCCAAAAACATTTGTTGTCAAGTGTAGACGTGTTGTTGAGATGTTAATTTTTCCTAAACCTTAAGCCGACAGAATTAGTCTGATTTACACCTTGGTTCCTATTTTCACAGTTCAGTTGATGACTTGTACCTGTCACAGTCATTAATAATATCTGTGACATCATTCAAACACAAACAGGAACCAGATTCTTAGATTTGACGTGTAGTGGGGCGAATCTTTATCCACTGGCAATGATAAAATGTGAATGTTCTGGTTCCGGTTCCTCCCTCAGAGTTTCCTGTTGGTTCTGTCGTTGGAGTCGTTGTAGGACTGATGCTGCTGTCGGTCTGTATCACTGGACTCTTCATCTGGAGGAAGAAGAGGAAGGAGAACGGTGAGAGACAAATATTTGTAGTTATTACTTTACAGTTATTTGTACTTCATGATGATAATATGTCAAAAACATGTTTTTTCTGAAAGGATTTTTTGTGGCTGTATTTTACTGCCAAAAAGACACAGTAGAAGTTGTCAACAGATTAAACATGTTCAACTTGGGTCATTTTCAAAATTCTCCAACAAACTCGTACTGACACTTAAACCAACAGTGAATCCAGCTGATGTCTGTCAGTCTAAAAACATATGAGCCAGACACACTGCTCCACTGTGGGACATGTGACTAGTTCCAAAACCTGTGATTAAATGTTTAAATATCTTTTAATTTAATAATTTAATCTCTGATTTCAGGATCCAGACCTGCAAACAGTGAGTTTATCTATAAATCAATGGGTGACAGTATTTACCTGTTACTAAATACATTTATGTCCAGTTATTTGTTTCATATACTCACTGATAATTTCTAATGATTTTCTGCTTTTTCCTTCAGACTTTCCATTGTGATCAGACACAAACTGAACTGACTGATCACAGTGAGTATTTTATTGTTACGTTGTATTTTACATGTAGCTAATGTGTAAATGTGTATTTTCTCATGCTATAGTTATCAGGAATATACAAGTGGATATTAATATGATATAGAGTTTGCTATTTACTACAATCAAGAATTTACATATGGATGTGTATAAACAGAAACTTACAAATATAAATGTGTGATGGACATGTGTATTTAAAGGTGAGCATATACAGGCTAGTGCAATAAGTATGTGCAATATTAAATGGACTTCAATAAGGAGAAAGCTCTAGAAAAAAAGCTGTTCCTCAGTCTGGTGGTTCTTGTTCGGGGGAACCTGTAGGCAGGATGAGAGGAGACAGTGAGAAAGACACAGAAAGTGATTCTTTTGTATGTCCTCAATGGCTGGAAGTGGAGTCCCTGTAATGCGTTGGGCAGTTTTCACTACTCGCTGCAGTGCCCGCTGCACCAGAGCAGCTCCCATACCAGGTTTTTCTTGAGTGTTCTCAAGAAGAAGAGGCACTGGTGAGCCTTCCTGATTAGGTTGGAGGTGTTGGTGATCCAGGACAGGTCCTCTGAGATGTGGATCCCCAGGAACTTATGGGTTGTGACAGGCTCAACGGCCATCCCGTTAATGTGGATGGGATCGTGTGAGCCTCTTTTTTCCTTTCTGAAGTGGCCAGATGCTGGACCTCCTCCCTGTAGGCAGTCTCGTTGTTGTTGATGAGACCAATCACTGTTGTATCGTCTGCAAACTTAATGATGGTGTTGGATCCATGCATGGGCTTGCAGTCGTGGGTGAAGAGGGAGTAAAGGTGTAGCAGCCCTTGGCATCAATTCTTAAGTCTCTACAGGTGCATCAGTTTTCTTTGGTGGCATCACGCAGTGCATTTTCAGTAACAATTAACCATCTTACAGGCACCGTGAAAACTGAAACAGAGTAGAGTAAAATAAAGGATATACAGGAAAGTTACACTTCTGCAATAACATATATTAGCAGATTCACTCTCCACTAACAAACATTATGTAGAAACAATATATGTAAACATGTTATGTTTACATACCTTGCAAGTCGCTCTGCATACCAAGGGTGCATCTGTTTTCTTCATGGACCCATCCTTCCTCACTATCCCGATTGACCAAAGCACACGCTCCCCGTGAGCTAAAAACATCAGATGCAGTGTACGTGAAACAGACCGTCTGTCACAGTCGGCGAAACAACAACAAAAAAAAAACAACCCAACAGCATGAAGCATTGAAAGAGTGAACACCGATAGACATAGACATAGACCCACCGTGATATCACCCACAACTTACATGAACACAGTGTTTTTTGGGACAGGTGACTCCAGCGAACAATATCTTGCTGCTCGGTTACAGAGGTTCCGGGTGAAATGACTTCACCCAAACCTACACCTCTTCTGAATGACCAATCACAAGCATTGGATAATTTAGCGGCCATTTACAAAAGGAAAGGGCTCAGCACACAGCCCTGTGGTACACCTGTGTTGAGCATGATGGTGGTGGAACAGATGTGGTCTGAACTAACATGCTGAGGTCTGTTGGTCATAAAGTCCATAATCCAGGTCTTTAAGTTGGGTAATTAACTTAGAGGGTATTACAGTGTTGAATGCTGAGCTGAAGTCAACAAACAGCATTCATGCATAAGTGTTCTTATTGTCCAGGTGTGTGAGCACAGAGTGCAGTGCAATGGAGACGCATCCTCTGTGCTCCTGTTGCTACGGTAAGCAAACTGGTGTGGGTCTAGTGTGGGTTGGAGACAGTCCCTCAGGTTTGCCAGGACCAGCCGCTCAAAGCACTTCATAATGATGTCAGTGAGTGATACAGGACGGTAGTCGTTCAGGCCAGAAAATCAATATTTAATCCATTATATACAGTTGAGTAGTTTGGTCCAGGGCCTCTCAGCACACGGGCTGAATTCTGTGTGTCAAGATAAATCTGGGAGAGAGAGACAAACAGTCCTGATGAACAAACGGACGAGATTTTTCGTCCTCATGAAGAAAAGTCCAAAATCCCTGTCACCTGTAGACATGTTGGCAAACCATGTTACTGTAGAATATTGTTGGTAGAGCTGCTGTAGATATTGTTTTTATATGTTTGTCAGAAATGTTTGAGGTTTTCATTTTTAAAAAATCATGTGTTATTACCAGGGTCATTATTTGTAATTGTTGCGTGAGATTGTTTTGTTGTCTACCTCTCCTCCTCCTTGTGCCCTGTGTGGGTGTGTCTGAGGGATCGGCTACAGGTGATGTCCCTGGATTGGCCAATTTGAATTAATTGTCTCCACCGATTGGACAAGTTGGCGCTGGAGACTTCATATACACCAGATGTCGGCAGCCCTCTCTCTCCACCTCTGCTACTCCCAACCATAATATCTGTTCAACAAATTAAAATATTTTGTTTAACTTTTTAAGTGCGTATTTTATTGCGTCTTGTCTATAATGTGATAATATTGCAGCATACAGAGTTTTTATTCTTTCGTTTTTTCCTTTTCTCCCCATCTGTTTTTGTCTCTGTCTTATTGCCTATAAGTGAACTTGATATCTATAACCTGTGTGTTGCTGCGTTTTTTTAAGAGCAGAAGCACGAAACCGACAAAAGACATGTGTGAACTTAGTTTTCTGTCTGTGCTCTTAAAGTCTGGTTTTGTTTGTATCTTCTCTATCTTACAATAAATAGAGAAGAGTTTCTTAAAATGCTGTTAGTCCCTGAAAGTGTAAATCAGTTTGTATTTGAATGTGCAAAATCACATTTGAAATTTCTGTGCACAAACTCATTCACATCTGTAAATCTGTGAAAATCAGCCACGCAGATCTTTTTTTTTTCCATGCGCATATCAGCCAATCCCATCGCTGTTCCAATCAGAGAGCTGTGACCTTTGAACTCTCACAGCTGAATTCGAACAAAATGGAGCTAACATGCTAGCGGGACCTCCAGGGAACATCCCGGTTATTGTGCAGGTGAGTTCATGTTTAACACACTAAACGTCCTGATGGGTGGAATTAGCATTGATATGTAGTTTCTTTCATGTCAATTTATGTTGGTTGTGCCTCATTTGAGAAACTAACAACTAAGCAGCTACATTAACCTGACAGCGTTAGCCACCGAGCTTGGAGGAAGCTAGTTAGCGTGAAGCCGCCTGCTAACAGCCGTTTGTGTGGTAAATAAGTAAAGTCGGTATCAGGTGTGAGCGGGTGACAAGTGCCGCTGCCTCGGGTTTGACTCATTCGTTGGGCAGATGTACGTGAGGTGGGAAATGTCCACTGGGACACATTTGTCCGTCTGCTCTTTAAAATACCTGCCGAGCCTGGCTAACAGTCTCAGTGAACCCGAAGAAGACAAACTCACGAGCCGAAATTCTGTTGCAAGTAAATTATTAGTGTGATTGCTGCAAGCAACAACTAATGTTTACCAGTATTTATTATTATTATTATTATTCTGGGTTCTTCCATATGTTTTACGACCCTCATGTAGTCCCAACCCCAGCTAGTGGAGTGAAGTGAATATGGAAAAACACACAGTAACGTGTTACAGTTTGGTGTGTGTCAGCGTCCACCACAACACTGAAGTAACCAGGTGGTGTTAATGATGTGGCTGACTGGTGTGTGTCAAACCATTGAAGTAAAGAGGGTGAATGATGATTATTAATGCTTGTGTCCATGGAGAGTGTTTAAAGAGACCAACATGACAGTAAATAATAAAATCATCCACATTATTTTTTAGCTCTTTACCAGGATAGCGAACTTAGTGCCATCGTCATCAAGTTGTTCTGTATTTGAATATATATGATATTATCTCCATTACATTTCCACATCATTTGTCAGACTGCAAGGCTAATTATCTTTCTGTTTATTTATTACTTTTATATTTTTATTTGTTAATTTTCTGACAATAATTTTGATATCATTGCTGCCTAGTAAAAACCATGTTAAAATTTTTAAATGATCCTTAACAGATTTAAGGTAAGTCTCCAATTTATTAAGCTAAATAAACCATTTAATGTTATTGTTTGAATCTTGTGTGTTGAGCTGGATTTGTCATGGGGGCCGTGTGAGATGAAATATCAGTATAACATGTTTCCAGCTTCAACATCCCCTGCTAAATTACTGCAAATTGTCCAGAATATAATCGTCTAGTGTTAAATGAGCAGCGTAAAGGACAGTGTGTGTCCTTACAGAGACGGCAGTGAAGTCCTGTCTTTTTACCTGCTCCACACAGCTTCTTCGTGAGTTCATGTTTGTACCAGTGGATCAGTGTTAACAAAATGATTTGTGCACTATGAAACATTGTCTAAATTTCTAGTTTAGAGTTCACACTCAAACTATGTGTTGTGTTGAAGGTCAGGGAAGCGGCAATCACTAAATGCTGATGATCCTGGACCCAACGGTTTCTCTCTCCTCCCTCATTAGCGAAATTCTACTCACATTTCGTGTCACTTCTTCAGCCTCGGTCACCTGCTAGAACGTCTTCCTGCAGTTTGTGATCCACCCAGTTGTTCTTGCCTCTGGTTTTTTGACCTATTACTTCTTTTGCCTTATGCGACTATTTAGTTATTTGCTGGCCATGCTCTCTCCTACCTGCTCGGTTCCCCAGGGAACAAGTTGATTGTATCTTTCAGATACAGAAAGATAAATGATGAGTCAGTAAAGTTGATGACCCAGTAATGTGACTAAGACGTCACATCTAGAAGCAGAGGGTTGTCGTCCATTAAAATAAATGTGGCGAACATTTGACCAGTCACTCTACGACGACACACAGCTGGGTTCAGGTTCAGGTCCAGTAGAGCCTGGTGTCTTGTGAATCCTGGTATTGAGAAGAAGACAAACACATTTAAGAAAGTTGTTTTCTGGAGAAACAACTAAACATGAGTCACTAAAATTACAATCTAACTCACAAGTTACCTCTTAGAATCTGAGGGTTGCTGTTGTTTAAAATTAATGTAGCGATCATTTGACCTCACAGGATTAATATTTGTAATTTGAGATAAGTAATATTTGAGGAACCTGAGACCCATAATTAAGTTAAAGAACCTCTCCTACTGACTGGACTAGTAGTGGACAATTGTTTAGGACGATACTTGTATTTCTACGTGCACAGTGTAGGAGACTGCAGCGCCCGGCCGAAGGGCCGCTCGGGGTTATGGGAACCGGGGTTTGCGTTCATGTTGGTCCCTTGGGTGACCGGCCCGCGTGTAATCAGCGTTAATGATTTATTTAGCGTCTGGGATTGTGGTTTCGGACTCTACACGTGTTGGGCGTTTGTTCTTGTTTGTGTTTTTAATAAAGCTGGCTGTCTTGGAGACAGTCCATAAAACAAGAGCTGCGTCACCTGGTTGTCTGTCCGTCAGCTGTCACGAACTCGGGTGACCTCCCTCCACCTGGGGTTCTCCGGGTCAGGTGATTCTTTGCTGTGAAGCTGCAGACGGCTCAGAGTGGACATGTTGACCTCCGTGACGTTATTAAGATCACTGCTACACCGATCTGGTGTATGCCACGATTTAATCCATCCCAAAAATACATTTTTATGGCTGAAGATGCTACTTGGAAAATGCTTCCTCCACACGACTGCCGAATTTTCTAACAACAATAACACTGAGGTCGAGAGTTTAGGTTAGAAAGGAGCCTTTGTTTTAACTTACTTTGTCATAAATGTAAAACTAAATAAAATAAAGAATTTAAAAAAGTCTCTCTTCTGTTATCAACAATCTCCAGCAAAACCACCTCTCTCATTCAGGAACACAACCCATAATATCTGGATAAAGCACAAAACTGGGAGAAACACTGTTACTATTGATGTAATGAATAATAACTAGTGATGTTCAAGTCTACATACACTCACCAGTCACTTTATTAGGTACACCTGTTCAACTGTATAAATGTCTAATCAGTCGATCCTGGCAGCAACTAAGAGCAACCAAGTTCAAACTGAGCATCAGGTCATTTAAAAGATTTTGAATATGGCATGGCTGGTAAGAATTATAGAAACTGGGCGTACTGCCTGAAGAAAAAAAAACAGACTGTGAAATGAGAAAACCGGTTGTGCCTTAGTGTTTCGTTGCTCCTGTAGGTCGACTTTTTCCGTTCTCTGCTTCTTTAACTAAACGTCTACGTGTGTTGAGCTTCTTTGCACGACTTGTTTAACAAGTTCACCCACCTCTCTGCAGAACAAGTCAAAAAGAGCTCATGAAATCAAAAGACCTTCATTTCTCAAACATCGTCAGTTCTCGTCATTGTTCGGTTAAAACTATTATATTTTATATATTTATACAAAATGTTATATATTATGTTTTAAAGTTGTTTAAAATGTGCACTGAACAATGATTATTAGGTTGCCATGTACAATTTATTGACAGGTCACACCCAAAAATGGTATTTATGATAGTTTAATCCATGTGAACAGAGACACACACCTTGTCTGCTCACACACACACACACACACACACACAGTCGGACTAACCTGTGAACACACAATCAGAGTAAACTGCAGTTCAGATTAGGCTTTTCTTTCCTCCATATTTACAACTACCACAGTCACACAGAAGTGCACGTACTGTAGAAAAGAAGATAAATTTATTATCATATTTAAGGCCTTTATTGAAAGTGAATCATTGGTATAAAAAGTACAAAACTAAAACAGCCGTAATCATGTGTAATTACTGATTCACAGATAAATGTGCTCGGAAACTCGTGTGTTGGGCATCAGGTTGAACCTTCAGTAATTGGAACTAAACTTTCTCTAACCTGAGCTGATGAAGCTGTGAGCTGCCTTCAAATCCCTCATGAGCAGATTCTTCGTGCTCACGCCTGAACCGTGTCGGCTCAGGCTAAACTATGTCGACTGGCTCAACTGGTCTGAGGGGAAACGTGAACACACGTCCTGCTCGAAGTGCAGTTACAACCACTGCTCCGCTGCTTCGTCACACTTAGTAACGCCACAAGAAAAGGTTTTTGTGGCCAAAATGAGCAGAACCTGTAACAGCATCAACATAAATGAATCACCTAAAAGATTTACAGTATGTGAAGTTACTGTATAAAATATGACACATGTGAAAGTGATGATTTTTCCATCCCACTGCAGGAAATCAGGCTTCTGAACGAAGTCTCTCAAAGAACTCAAAGCCTTCAACCGGAGCTGTAAGGTCAGAAACACAAAGTTAAGCCACACGTCCTGCAGTGAATCAGTGAGACAAACCTGAACGACTGTAAAAATGATCAGTTTAACTCTGTGTCTCTCAGCCTTTCATGTCTGATGCACGGAAGTGACGATGGTTGGAAAGCTCAGAAACATGATTGTTTTCTCTCTCACCTTTCTTCTTTTTGTAAAACATGAATCCAGCTGCAGCGATGAGGAAGAGGAAAAGAAAAACCAGCATCACGATGAGGAGGGTCGTGTTAACGTGCTTCTCTGGTGAAGAACAACAAGAAAAAAAATGGTACAATGAAGGTGAAAGCAGGAACAGGTTCTTTCTGCCCATTCAGTCCAGGACCTCACGCCACAAGAACAGTTTCATCCCAACTGCAGTAAGTGGCCAACCCCCCCGATAACCAATTTCCAATTGTGCTACTACCTCATATCTTTTCATTCTGCAGATTTTGTGTTTGCACCCGACACCAAGACTAATTCCTAGTCCTGTTCAGTGTTCTTAACTGTGCCTGGCAATAAACAGATTTCTGATTCTGTTTCTGAACTATAATCACAACATGATGATTTGGCTGCAGTGGTTGGCACCATCTCCTCACAGCTACGAGGTTTCCAAACACTGAGCTGAAGGACAAAAGCTAAATTACCAACAAACACTCCGATCTCCTTCTCACCTCCGTTGCTTCTGACTGCACCTTTGTCCAATTTGGTGACGATGTCGTCCTTCAAACCCGAGAGCTGAAAGACACATTCGTATCTCGTCCAGTCTTCATGTAGCAGCAAAGAAAGTTTCAGATCAACTGTCATCTGGAAGGTTCCATCCTGGTTGGGGAGGATCTCTCCATGGTCCACGTCCTCATGAAGCTCCTCTCCATCCTTCCTCCAGAACATTGTGGCTCTGTCAGGGTAGAAACCTGTAGCGTGGCAGCTGATTGGAGAGGACGGAGACGTCTGGAGGAAAGACACTGAGGGACGAACTGCAGGAGAGAGACACAAAAATTACACTTTTTCACATAAATACAAGTTCACAGACTTCTATCAGCACGTGTCCAAATAATAACTGATTAACTGATCCGCTGCTATGGAACAGTGTCCGTCTGGACTTCAACACCTGCATAAAGACAAAGAAATTTCAAGGACACATACGAGCCAGGATGAAAGACCTGATCTGTTTCTGATCGGATTCAGTGGCCAAAGGTTGGAGACAAGATCCCTATCTGACCCGTTCTAACAATGTCACAGAACAGAACCAGGTTTTTGGCCCTGCAACATGGGCTGAAGCGTCTACAGACAATGAATCGCAGAGAAACTGGTCTTATTCAGTTTCTTCAGCTCCTGGACGTCTCCTTTCCAAGCAGCTGAGTGAGGACCCCCCTCCCGCAGCCCATAGAAACTCTTTAATCAGCTCCAACGTGTCTTCACTCAGCAAAATCTAGAAGGACTTTCAAAACTCAACAGGAAGTTGTGCACAATATTATTCTCTAATATTTTTAGGCTGAGTATGCCACCGCATTGGAATCATCTGATCATAGCATTTCTGAAAGTTCTTTCCTGCTGTTGATAAATGACTGTCTCCATGTCTTCCATGTGTGATTAGAAGCTCCCACTGTCAGCAGCTCAGAGGAAAAGGACAGAACAGAAACTGGACTTTGGATCTAAATTGTGTCCTTAAACCCAAAATCGGGACCATCTCGTCTCTAATTCGTCTCACTCTGTTGTGCACTTCACCTCCTAAAATCTTTAAGTCGTGTGTTTCTACCTGTTCTCTGCATGAAGCTCTTCCCATAGTCCAAATAACTCTTCAAATACTGAGGGCAGATTTTTCCGAGGAAGTTGTTGTTTTCTATTTCAGAATAAAGTCTTTCAAACTTGTCTTTGAATGTGGCTGCCCTCTCCGTGTACGTCCACGTCAGTGTCTTCAGGTCGAATGTTGTCAAGTCCTCTCCGTCATAACCGTAGCGATCGACTCCACTGATCTCTTGACTTTCATCATCCACTTCACAGCCGTAAAACTCCTGTAAAATGTGGACACCTGAGGGAGAGACGCTTGAGTTAAACAGAGGGACGTCCCGCACAGTAAGAACTGAATGTCCCCGAGTGCTACTGACATGTGAACAGAAGCTATAGCTGCGTGCAGCTGTTTAATACACATCTGTAAACGTCCATTAGCAGCAGGATCATAAATAATGTCTCCAAAGAGAGAGAGAGAGAGAGACAGGTCGGCTGTTGTCTCAGATCCTTTCTTAAATTGAACTCCAATATAATGAGGAATGTGCACAACTCATTTGCAGCAGGCTGCTGCTCCGATCATCAATAATAATTTGTATTTACAAAACCATACGTGCAGTTTATCAAGATGTATTCATGGTATTTTCTGACGTTTGGAAATGTCATGTAAGTTAGTAAAATGTGTGTATCATCCTTCATCTTTACCTCCACTCTGGTGAAAGTGCTGATTCAAATCCTCGATCAGAGCTCTTGCCTGATCACCGGTGGCCCTGCAGGCCTGAGTGTTCCACTCCAGGTGCTGAGGATCGTCTTCAGCAAATTTCGTGACCCAGTCCAGTTTGGGCTGGGCCGTCCTGTTGTTGCTGTCACAGTAACCCACCTGAACGCCATCAACTGCTGCCACAGCCGTGAACTCCGGGACGCTCTGGAGTCCAGAGGACGTGGTGAAGAAATATGTCAGGGTGTTTTTCACTGTGAAACAAATGTTTTCAGGATGAACAATAACTTAAAATGAATCGTAAACTTCACATGATAAGTTTGACAACATAACAGACTTTCGGGTTCCTGTTCGGTTCTGGGTTGGTGGGTGTAAACGCGACTGTCCTGTTTGATAAATTATTGATTTATCAAATTATTGACCAGAAAAACAAACGGTATGAGATGAAACTGGGCAGTAACAGGCAGCTATGAGGATATTTAATGTACGGTCCAAAGATTAAAGTAATTTCATATTTAGGTGCAGATCGTTTCAAGCGACCAAGTTAAAACAGTAAGTATTTCTTAGTTGTGCTAGTTAATGAGCTTCTACATGATTTTAACCATAATCCAATTCCAAAGCAAAATACATGACATTTTCTACAGCGGGGATAAAGTCTCTAAGCATTTCCATTCTATAAAACGTTTTCATCATTGTTTTTCATATGTAAACAAATAAATTATTGCATGTTTGTCTCCAGCATGTGGAGGCAGATTTTACCGGAGTGTGTGACCGGAAGGACGAGGAGCAGGACGAGCAGCTCCACGGACGGAACCACCATCACGGCCGGAACCTGTCGCTCCTCGGGTTCGGTGTCGTCCACTACAATCACCTCAGACACCGAATGTCAAAGCTTCGGTGTCGCTTCACTAAACACGAGGCAGCAGGAATTTAAATCACAGTTCAACGAGCGACTGCGCCGCCTGGTGACGTCACACCGGAAGTACACACACACACACACTCACACACACACACACACGTGCTGTATAACAACAATAAAATGAACTTATTTTATTAATCAAAGAAAACTACAAAACTGGGACGGAATATGAGTTACTTTAATAATTCGTTTTATTACTCGACTAAATTAAAGAACAGAAGAGTAAACGCTCCTTCCATTCAGGTTGGTTTAAGTTAAACTTTACAAACAAAACTCTGTATTTTAGTTTTTAATATGAATTTTGTCTCTGATTTGGTTCATTTTACGTCTATTTGTGGATGTTTTCTGTCCGTTTTTGGTCGTTTTGTTCTTTCATTTAGTTTCAGGCTGTGGTTTCTGTTTGTGCTCGTTCTCTGCTCTCTGGGCCTGTTCACTGGTTCATCCATTGCTAATATAGGAAATAACTACAGATTTTTAATCCCTTTAATTAACTTCATGATAATTCAGTGTGCAGCGTTATTGCTGAGCGGGTTTGGCAGGTCACCACTTCTTGATTCCTTCCCGACCAACACAAACACAACAGACACACCTGCTTGTTTGACCCTGAATGCACCTGCAGTAACTCTTACTGTTGTGGTTTGCAGGAATAAACCGACCTCTGGCTCTAAAGAAAGTACAACCAAATCTTACAGCATTTCCTTGGAAAATATTCAAAAATTTGTTGCCAGGAAACCTTATTATTTGTGAAAGCAGCCTGTTATAGTGGACGTTTAGTGTGTGTCATCTGCAGCGTGAGCTGACAATGTGGTTATTGTGCTTCTTATACTTTTGTTAAATACAAATTATCAGTGAGTTTTGTTTATGTACTTGTGATTGAACCTCTGCAACAATCACTGTTAGAATCTGGTGTTCTGTGAAACTTCACAGTATGAAAACACACACTGCATGTCTGTTCATGTTTTTGAGGACTTTGAAATTGAATCATTATCATTCTGGTTTTACTTAGTTTAAACTGCACTGAATCAAACACTGCTGTAAAAACAGGGTCATACGAGATTATTTAAAAATTACGATGACAAAAGTTTTTGGTCCCATTTTCACTTTTTTTAAAATCATCCTTTTAATTTTGTATAAAAATGAACAAATGAAC
Organism: Channa striata; assembly: GCA_033026295.1. Classification (NCBI taxonomy): domain Eukaryota; kingdom Metazoa; phylum Chordata; class Actinopteri; order Anabantiformes; family Channidae; genus Channa; species Channa striata. The sequence continues at coordinate 66,679 of JAUPFM010000116.1, forward strand.
AAAACACGGAACATGGAGAAACATGGAACAACTAAGTTAATATAATGTAACAGGAAACAAACATGTTTATTAGAAGCAACATTTAACTGGAAACTTCATAAATACAGAACAATGACAGATCGATAACACATGACATGACACAGTTACATAATATTTAATCCCGAAAAGCAGAAAAATGTATTGTTGTTACTGTGACAATCAGGACGTTATTTATGTGACAGACAGTATTTTGTGAAACATTATAAACTGTGATTTCAAGCTGAACCACAACATTTTTATCAACCTAGACCATGTTCTGTTCAGGCACCGATTGTACAGTAATACAGTTTTTAAAAGTTCCAGAAGAAAATTGTAAATTGTCAGCTCATATTTTAAGAGGCAATAAGTGCGATTGTTGACGCCTGCTGACAGGCAACTTGGGCTTCAGCTTCAACATGTCTGTATTTAATGGACAACATCATAACCACCGGAGTTTATAAAGTAAATTACTCATTAATGTCTAAGAAAACACATCTTTAGTAATTTCACTAAAGATATTAATACACACCGGACAAACAGCTGACCAGCAGCATCACTTTTTCTTGTTGTTGTTACTAATGGAGAATTTTTTCAGCTGTTCTCTAAAAATAACGGTTTTAAAGCCAAACTGACTTTACTGACGTCTTCTAACCTTCACCGTGAACCTGTTGAGACAAATAATTAGTTACATGAGTAAATACTTGTACGTTCTGTGTTTGTAGAAAATAATAATAATATATAAATAATAATATACAAATTAATATCATAAATAACCAATCCCTGACAACCTGTTGTGTGTATTACTGTGATCAATCCACAGTGTCTTTGCATCCTGTACTTATGCAGCATCACTGAGAAGATTTTTATTATGCAGAGTGTAAATGAAAATACCCCCTACATGTAAAGTAATGCATTAAATTTGTACATTATACCAGTCCAATAAGGATGAAGTACTCACTGTGTGATCACTTACTGCAGGGGCTGAATTTGTGCTTTAATTCGAAGCTACAAACAGAAGATTAGGTAAAAAAAAAAAAAAAAAGATTAAAAAGATTAACATTAATAATACGAGAAGTAGGACAAGAAATTAAATATGTAAAACTTACTGTTTGCAGCCTGGAATCCTAATACAGAACAATGATTTCAGTAATAAAATAATTCAACTTTTTGCAGCATTACATTACTTTTTCAAATTAAAGGTATTTTCAACAATCCCCATAGAGACACTGAAAGCAAGAAATGCCTCCACTCAACCGTGTGTCCATTAGCCTGCAAACAGCTGATGTGTTTTTCCTACAGATTAATTTTCAATTCGACCTGCAAGTAACATTCAAAAATGTAAAAATGAAGAAAATATCTTTGTCTCTCACCATTCTCCCTCTTTTTCTTCTTCCTCCAGATGAAGAGTCCAGTGATACAGACTAACAGCAGCATCAGTCCTACAACGACTCCAACGACAGAACCAACAGGAAACACTGAGGGACGAACTGGAACCAGAACAGAACATTTACAGTTTTTGATAGTCGGTCACTGAGTGAAGCTTAGTTTGCTTAGTGTATGGAAAATATTTGGAAAGTATTTGGCTGCCATCAATAAACTCAGTTTTTATTGTACAGTGGAGACATTTGGCTTTACAATCAAAATATGAATATGAGGCGAAAGCTACAAATTTCTAACACAGATTAGAAAGAATGAGACATGACTGAGGGAAGCAAATCTCCACAATAAAGTCTTATCTCTTTAATTAGTGAGGTAAGGGATGATGTTACTGTGGGACACCACCATTAAGTTAAAGTATGAGAAACACTGGAGGCAATAGTAAATATCTTAACATCTTTTCTGCATAATGTAGGTTATTAAATATCCATCATATCTGATTTGGATCAGATCATACAAAGAGACAGTTTAAGACATTTCATACCTTCATCATTTCTAATCCCAGTTTTTCCCCAGTTGGTCCTGATCACAGCTTTGTCCAGTTTAGTGATGATGTCGTCCTTCACACCATAGAGCTGAAACACACAGTCGTATCTGGTCCAGTCTTCAGGTTTGACTGATGAAATGTCCAGATTAACTGTCATCTGGAAGGTTCCATCCTGGTTGGGGAGGATCTCTCCATGGTCCACGTCCTCATGAAGCTCCTGTCCGTCCTTCCTCCAGAACATTGTGGCTTTGTTAGGGTAGAAACCTGTAGCGTGGCAGCTGACTGGAGAGGACGGAGACGTCTGGAGGAGGGACACTGAGGGAAGATCTGAAGAAAGAGGAAGAGAGAGTGAGAGTTTAGAAATATAATAATCTTATTAAAACACAAATTCATGAGTTTGTACCTTTTCTCAGCAGAGAGCTCTTCCCATAGGCAAAATACTTCTTCAACCAGTGAATGAAATCGTTTTTGACAAGGCCATCATTGTAGTCTAATTTTGTTTTTTCTGGATCCCACTTGTGTTCATAGGTGGCCGCCTGTTCTGAGAACAGCCACCTCTGGTTGTTTGGGTCCAGTCTTATAAATTCTTCTCCATCATAACCGTACTGTACATATCCATTAATCTCACCAGTCTCGTCATCCCATTCAGAGCCAGAAAGTCTCTGCAAAATGTGAACACCTGGCAAAAGACAGAGACACTGGAAAATCAGTGTGAGATCTCAGTACAGTCAGAGATTACAACTGAGCAATTTCACCTTTTTAGTTACATACTAACACATAACAGAACTTAATAACTTAATATGTGTCTTAAAAGTATCAATGAAAATATAGCACAAATAAAAAATTCACACCTGCAGTTTGGTTAAAGTGCTGCTTTAAACTCTCAAGTAAAGATTTTAGGTAGTGATAACGATTCCTGCAGCCCTCATTATGCCAATCCAAATGTTGAGGATCATCTTCATTTAGTTTTTTCACCCAGTCCGGTTTGAAATTTGCTGTCAGATTGATGCTGTCGCAGTAACCGACCTGAACTCCATCAAGCTCAGAAACCACCACAAACTCTGGGAAGGTTTGGACTCCAGAGGACGTGGTGAAGACATATCTCAGGGAGTGTTTCACTATAGGAAATGAAAAAGATTTCAGGTTTTTGAGAGACATTTCATTTATATAGAGTTTTTTTCTGCAGAGACGTCAATAAAAGAATCATATGTAATTGGAGCTGATGCAGGGGATTTTGTGGTTTTGTCCAACAAATCCATCAGTCTCTCATATTCAGCAGAGCTCTGTTTAACATACACTACTCACAAAAAGTTTGTCATGTTTAACTTTCAGTTGAAATTTATGGAAAATGTTAAAAGTTCATGCTACAGTGATATTATGAAAATAGGGCATTTAAGTGGAAGCATACAATGGTAACTTCTTCATCTCAAGCAATATATGACACAAAAGCAAACATCAATGGGTTTACCACAACAAACATGTCAATTTCTCAACAACTTGGCATGTATCCTTAAGAATCAATTACACCTTGACAACAACATCCCATGATGTCCACAAGTCAACTTATTTTCTGCTGAGGCATAGCAATCCACTCTTCGTCAAGGGCTCAGCTTATAGTGTTTCTGGGGTGAAAGGTTTTGGCTCTCTACACTACGACACAGTTGATCCCTTTGGTTTTCTATGGGATTAACATCTGGAGAAAGTGCAGGCCGCTCCACTTGAGGGACCACAGCCTCCAATAGTTGATGATGCAGCATCAATAAGCTGGGGCTCATTGTCTGTAACGATAACATCAGGCCTGTGTCGCTCATGCAGAGACACAATGACTGGATTGATGGTGTTATTCAGGCAGCATTGACTTGTCACAGTACCAGTGACAAGGTTACACACACCTGACCAGAATCTAACGCCAGGCTTGTCCGGTGACAACAGTGGCTCATGCATAGCATCTGCTTGATGTCTCCATCAGCTTTCACACTGCTCAGTGTGAATAAACTTTCATCAGAGGACAGCACTGAGGCCCACTACCTCCATGTCCAGAGCAAATGCTCCTTGGCCCTAGCAAAACAATGATGCCATGGTGATGAAAGCGTTTTTTTTTATTTTTTTTCAATGATCTGACGTGGCAGTCTGAGGTTTCTCACCTCCCTTACATACGCCTGGAGTTTGGTGCCATTCATCATTCGGTTCTACAACGCACAGCTCCCAATGAAGCAGGACGTTGTGTTTGTGGGTTAATCTCGCTGTTAAAAGCATGTTATGCAATAGGTACTGAAACACCGAACTGTTGGAAATATGTATTCAAAAGTTTGAATCTGTCTGAAAATTCTCCCGAAAGGCGAGTATCTCCAACTTTTTGTGAGTAGTGTATTTATTGTGAAATCTTTTAAGTAACACATTCATTAATATCATCAATGGATTCCAGCGAAACCGTCAACAGGAAGTAAGGCTCCTATTGCTCCCCTCTCTTTGATCACATACTGATACAGGCAAAAAATACACATGCCGGCACTAAAGCCCCCGTGAACAAACTTGGCACCCCCAACATCAGTGACTGAAAACAACAGGGATTAAAATCCTGTGGTTTTTTTGGGCTGTGGTCAACTCCCCAAACCAGTTACTGATGGTATGTTAACAAAAGGTGTAATCAAGTGAAATTTTATTAGAAAAAGATAAAACAGTTTGGAGAAGTGAAAAGTGTTTGTATGCTTTTAAATAAACTTAAGTAGACAGACAATTTGCCAATTCTTTTAAAATATAAAACCACACAGATCTGTTTGACTTGAAAAAATAAAGTATTAAGACTGTCAAAGTGTGGGCTAAGAACTATTCAGTTTCAGCAACTAGATATTTCACATAAGATTTGTTAAAGTTGATCTTACCTGAATTTGTTACAGCAAACAAGAGGAACAGGAAAACAAGTTCCATTATTATAAAGGCGAGCAGCTCTCAGTTTACTGCACCCACCAAAGCCACAGTGTTCAAACACATCAGCACAGACTGACTAGTTCATGCCACCTCTGTGCAGCACACCAAAAGTGTGAAAACTCTCGGGGTGGAAATTATAGATGGAGGGTGTGGTGATTAAGATTTCTGCCAGTCGCAGCCAAGGTCTCATAGTTCACAAACAGAAACTAAAACAACTCAACAAATTAAGAGTCGTCTGTGTATCATTTATAAAGGATTTTAATGAAGGTTCACAGTGGGTGGGTGGGGGGGGGTGTAGATCTTGAGAGCGGTGTGTGGATCGATCATGAACATATTGATATCACTGACATCAATAGTAGGATGGATACTGATATCTTCATTGTTACCATTTACCTGTGGGATCCCAAGGTATTTGTAGCTATCCTCAACATCTTCTATGTTGCCTTCTGGTCGTACAATCCCCTCTTCTGACTACCTTTCATCTCCTTGTTACCATCTGACCACACCTATCCAGTCCGAATGACATCCCGATGTCTTGACTGTATATCCTGGTGGTATGTATCAGCAAGTCGATGTCATTTCAATTCAATTTATTTATATGTCGCTAATTTACAACAAAGTCATCTCAAGGCACTTTACATTATAAAGTCCAGACTATACAAACATGTAGAGAAAACCCAACAAATCCCCCTTGAGCAGCTATAGGCAACAGTGGAGAGGAAAAACTCCCTTTAACGGAAGGAACCTCCAGCAGAACCAGGCTCAGGGTGGGTGGCCTGATCTTGCTGCAGCATTTTGGATTAATTGGAGGCGTTTTAGAGAGTTACTGGGGCAGCCTGAAAGTAGAGAATTACAGTAGTCCAATCTAGAAGGAACTAATGCATGAACCAGTTTTTCAGCATCGCTTTGAGAAACAATGCTCCTAATTTTGGCAATGTTCCGTAGGTGGAAGAAGGCTGTTCTAGAGATTTGTTTTATGTGTGAGGTAAATGACAAATCCTGGTCAAAAATGACTCCGAGATTTATGTCCAAGATTTTTGTCATCTAAAGTAACAATATGGTTGGAAAACATGTATCAAAGATTTTTACGTCCAAACACAATAACAGTTTTATCTGAGTTTAGAAGAAGGAAATTATACGTCATCCAGTCCCTTATGTCTTTTAGACATGCTTGTAGTTTGATTAATTGGTTTATTAGGGTTAGGATTTATTTGTAAAGAAAGATTAAAGTAATTTCATACAGACGTTAAATCAACAGTAAGTATTCCTTTCTAGATTAGTTGTGCTACACTATAGTTATGCTGTTAAGGAGCCAGTGGATGAGTTAAAGCATAATCCAAAGCTAAATACATGGCATTTTCTACAGTGGGGAGAAGGTCAGGAAGCAGATGTAAAGAAACATATAAACATAGAAAATAACTGCAGTTTTTAATCCCTTTAATTAACTTCATGATAATTCAGTGTGCAGTTGTTGCTGAACAGGTTTGGCAGGTCACCACTTCTTGATTCCTTACAGACCAACACAGACACAACAGACACACCTGCTTGTTTGACCCTGAATGCACCTGCAGTAACTCTTACTGTTGTGGTCTGCAGGAATAAACCGACCTCTGGCTCTGAAGAAAGTACAACCAAATCTTACAGCATTTGCTCCAAAAATATTCAAAAATTTGTTGCCAGGAAACCTTATTATTTGTGAAAGCAGCCTGTTATAGTGGATGTTTAGTATGTGTCATCTGCAGCGTGAGCTGACAATGTGGTTATTGTGCTTCTTATACTTTTGTTAAATACAAATTATCAGTGAGTTTTGTTTATGTACTTGTGATTGAACCTCTGCAACAATCACTGTTAGAATCTGGTGTTCTGTGAAACTTCACAGTATGAAAACACACACTGCATGTCTGTTCATGTTTTTGAGGACTTTGACATTGAATCATTATCATTCTGGTTTTACTTAGTTTAAACTGCACTGAATCAAAGACTGCTGTAAAAACAGGGTCATACGAGATTTAAAAAGTGTGATGGTAAAAGTTTTTGGTCCCATTTTCACCTTTTTTAAAATCATCCTTTTAATTTTGTATAAAAGTTGAAACACATTTTTAAAAGACACAGCATTTAAACCTCGAGACGTGACCAGTGTCTATGCACATTCCAGCCCTGTGTGTTAGTTGTTTACATCTTTTTTATTATATTGAAATTATCTAAGATGCCAAAGATTAACATAAAGTGATATGACTCAAACTGAACAAATATAACATGTTTGAATCAGACTTTTATTTTCTGAAAAAGTAACAACAAATATTATCTGTACGGCAAAAACATGGAAAAACATAGAAAGAAAATTAAGATCATGTAACAGGAAAGAAGCATGTTCATTAGAAGAAACATTTGGTCAAACACCTTTAACTGGAAACTTCATAAATACAGAATAATGACAGATCAATAAAAGTGTGACGTGTAGCAGCGGCATAGGACATGACACAGTTACATAATATTTAAACCCAAAAAGCAGAAAAACATTTTGTTGTGACTGTGACAATCAGAGCGTTACTCATATGACACACAGTATTTTTGTGTAACATTATTAAACATTTTTACTCAACATCACCGTGTCCATTTAGTACATAAACCAAACCTAAACCATGTTCTGTTCAAGCCCGATTGTACAGTAATACAGCCACACTGACGTCTTCTAATCTTCACCGTGACCCTGTCAAGACAAATTAGTTACATGAGTAAACACTTACTGAAATACTTCTACGTTCTTTGTTTTTGGAAGCTGGGAAAATAAAACTGTTTATTAAGATAAGATAAGACTTTATTAATCCCAGAGTGGGGAAATTCTTGTGTTTTAGCAGCCATAGACAAAGAACACAGAATCTGCGAAAACAATGTACCTTTTAGTTTAACTAAAAGGCATTTAAAAATTAAGGATAATCTAAATATATACATATTAACATTGGAAAATGTAACAGATGAGTATTGGACATCTGGTTTATTGCACAACAAGTAAGAATATACTAAGTAAAATTGCACATTGTGTATGACTGCAGTAAATGAAAATAAAACAGTTTATTACCTCAAATCCTTTGGTACAAAACAAAATTAATTGTTCTCGGCTAAAACATTTTACTTTTAGTCATACTCACCGTTTCTTAGACTCCTATAGTACCAAGTTTGAAAATAACATTAGAAAGTATCCTCACCTGTACTAATACTGCACATTTTCACCTTTTTAATCATGATACTTGTAGATTTTTATCAGCGTTAGTATGTTTTTATATTTCTAGTAGATATAAGCTGCTTAGTTTTTGAGTGAGGCTCATCTTTCTAACCAATCACTGACACTGTGTTAAGTACTGCGGCCACATCACAGTGTCTCTGCATCTTGTAGTTAAACTGCGTCACTGAGAAGATTTTTAATATGCAGAGTGTGAATTAAAATATCATCTGCATGTAAAATACAGTATGAAATCTGCACATTCCACCAGTTTAACCAGTTTAATAATAGTGACGTACTCACTGTGTGATCAGTTACTGTAGGAGCTGAATTTGTGTTTGAGTCTGAAGCTAGAAACAGAAAGTTAGGTGAAATAATTTGAATAACACACAGGAGATATGTAAAAACTTACTGTTTGCTGGTCGGAATCCTGAAACACAGAAAGGAGATTATGATAATAAATTAATGAAACTTTATGCAGGATTACTTGAATTATTATTACTTTCTTTAAATTAAAGTTTATTCAACAATCCCCATACAGACACTGAAACCAAGAATCTCACACGTGTGTCCATTATCCTGCAAACAGCTGATGTGTTTTTGTCCTACATAATGTAACAAGCATGTAACATCAACAATGTAAAAATGAAGAATGAAAATATATTTGTTTCTCACCATTGTTCTTCTTCTTCCTCCAGATGAAGAGTCCAGTGATACAGACCGACAGCAGCATCAGTCCTACAACGACTCCAACCACAGAACCAACAGGAAACTCTGAGGGAGGAACCGGAACCAGAACATTTACAGTTTTTATAGTATGTCACTGAGTGGAGCTCAGTATGTTTAGTTTATTGAATGCACTTTTAAGTACAGTCGTCTTCAAAAGTATTTGGACAGCATGGCTGAAGCATTTGTTTTTACTGTAAACTGGAGACATTTGGCTTTAAAATCTAAATATGAAGTGAAAGTATAGATTTCAACTTTTATTTGATTTAATTTTTCTTAAACGCAGCTTAGAAAGAATGAGACATGACTGAGGGAAGCAAAGCTCAACAAGTAAGATTTGATCAGTTTTAATTAGTGACGTAAGTGATGATGTTGTTGAGAGACGCCACCATTAAATTAAATTCTGGGAAACACATGAAGCAAAAGTAAATATCTCAGCATCTTTTCTGCAAACTGACAAGTACCGTTTTCAAATCTCCATCACAACTGATTCCAGTCAGAACCCAAGAAACAAACAAAGGGAACATTCAGGACATTAACACTTTCTCATCGGTTCACTCATCATTTCTAATCCCAGTCCTACCCCAGTTGGTCCTGATCACAGCTTTGTCCAGTTTGGTGATGATGTCGTCCTTCACACCATAGAGCTGAAACACACAGTCGTATCTGGTCCAGTCTTCAGTTTTGACTGATGAAATGTCCAGATCAACTGTCATCTGGAAGGTTCCATCCTGGTTGGGGAGGATCTCTCCATGGTCCACGTCCTCATGAAGCTCCTCTCCGTCTTTGGTCCAGAACATTGTGGCTCTGTCAGGGTAGAAACCTGTAGCGTGGCAGCTGACTGGAGAGGACGGAGACGTCTGGAGGAGGGACACTGAGGGACGGACTGGAGGAGAGAGAGTGGAGGGTGAGAGACTTTAGTAATATTCTTCTGTTTATTAATATTACACCTATTCACATGTTTTCACCTTTTGTCAGCAAAGAACTCCTCCCATACTCCAAATATGTCTTCAACCAGTGAAATACATCTTTTTTTATTAACCTATTATCATTGTGTACTCGAATTTTGTCTGGATCCCACTTGTGTTTGTAGGTGGCAGCCTGTTCTGTGAACAGCCATGTCTGGTTCTTCATGTCTAATGTTATGAAGTCTTGTCCGTCATAACCCATATGATGATATTCATTAAAATCTCGGTCTCATCATCCCATTCACAGCCAGCAAATATCTGAAAGATGTGAACACCTGAAAAAGAGAGAGACAAACCAGGGTGAGATCTGAGCGCAGTAAAGATACGAACAGCTGAGTCAGTGAAAACTGAACATATTCAACACTAACACAAAGCATAAGTTAATAACATTCTCTTTGTAAACATTCAACCCATTTCTCTGAAACATTCAGCAATGACTTCTGCAGATCCAGCTCTGCATGCTGGGAAATCCGAACAACTTTAAACAATGCAAACAATCTGAAACTGAAATCAGCGAAGAGGATCAGGATAACCTGGACTTTTGCTTCCTTTGTTTAACACTGAACTGATCTTCTACAAAAATGGGCAAATAAAAGAACAGTTTACCCATGGTACATGATATATTATACGTCAGCATATTCAGTTTTGCCTGCATTGTCCATAAACATTAGGGTAGAAGAGATAAAGAATTACTTGTACCTTTAGTTTGGTTAAAGAACTTATTTAAATCCTCTAGTACACCTTTTAGGTCATGATAGTAGTTATTGCAGGCTGCAGTGTGTCCCTCCAAGTGTTTAGGATCATCTTCATTTAGTTTCTCCACCCAGTCCTGTTTGAACACCACTGTCAGACTGATGCTGTCACAGTAACCGAGCTGAACTCCATCCAGGTCTGAGAAAAGCACAAAGTCTGGGACGGTTTGGAGCCCAGAGGATGTGGTGAGGAAATATGTCAGGGAGTGTTCAACTGTAGGACAAGAGAACAAGAGTGAAACAGCGTTACAGAAATGTCCAGGTTTGCAAACATGGGACAAGAAATGAACAGATTAACAGTGTCCAGAATAATGTAAGACACAGCAACAGAAAGACAAGAGAATCTGATTTACTTATGAGATTTAGTGATTGTGTGAAATCTTTAGATAATTCCCAGTGTTTGGTAAATTATTATAAAAAAGTTTCCGCTGGAGCAGGTCTGTTCCCGGGTTGTTTATTCTATGGACCGGCTGCAAAACTAACAGACATGAGGTTTTGGAGAAGTTTCTGTCCGTCAGGGAAACCTGCTTTTAAACCCCTATTGTTGTGAAACGTTTCAGCTCCACCAAAACCAGTTTTTGATGGACGGCACAGGGCTAACAGAAGGTGAAATACAGGATTTTAAAGTGGAACTTACCTGAATATGTTACAGGAGCAAAGACGAGCAGAATAAACCGCTCCATTGTTGAGTGAGGGCTGTGCGTCCATAGACGTCAAGCCGTTCTTCCGTTTTCCTCAGGATGTGGATTGATGCAGACAAAGTGAGCGACTGCACCACCTGGTGACATCATGAAACACAAACAGGAAATACTGCAGTGTGGCCGACTACAGGTACAGAATCTTATCTTGTTCTGTCCCAAATCAAACAGTGCACTGACGTCAGACTGTGAGGAATAAAGAATCCATTCAAACATGCAGAGGAATGAGGACTGACAGTATTTAAACTGAGAATATAACATCGTGACATGCTTGCAGTACTGACAGAGCATAATGCTAACAAACAAGACAAGAATGTCATTTTCAGGTCAGCCTCTTTTCCCAGCCTTCCCATGACCTGGTTGAATACACATTAGTCAGTTTGTATTTTCTGCACTGGCTCCCTGTGAACAAGTTCAGGGTCAGGACACGTTACAAAATAAATTTAATAAAAACAAAATGCTGCACACACTGACGACAACACACTCCTACTTCCTTACTGTAGTAACCACATGGGTCCCGATCATCATTAACACAGCGCAACATCTCGCACCAGAGTTAAACCCTGTTGTCCTCTGGAAAAACTCCCGTGTCTGTAAATGTTCCGTAACTGGACATTGTAACTATAGGACCCAGAAGCAGAAGCTGAGACACACCAAGAGCAGGAGGTTTATTAACACATGATCTTCTAAAACTGTTAAATAATTATCACACAAAATACTGATACATTAACACTCAGCACAACACTTGAGGAGGTTAAAATATCAACTCAAAGACGAAAACTTATAACAAAATCCTACTGAGACTTTTACACTTGGCTCAGACATTTGAGATAACTACACTATCTCAAAGGCAGAAACTTGACTGTGACAAAATTCACTCTTAATGAGAAGACCAGCACTATAACAGAAAATCACTCTAACAGAGGAGATTAATATTACAAACAGAAACTTACTATAAACAAAACCACTAACAAACTAGAACTATGAACAGACTCACGACAGTATCAAAGGCTGAAGATCAGGAAAGGAAGAAAGGAAGCATCAGGAAGAAGCACCAGAAACCCCAAAACTCAACACAAGTTCTTAAATAAAAAACATGCAGGGGTGATGATGATGATGACGATGATGATAAAAGGTAAAGGGCGAGTGCAGGGACACAAACACACACAGGAAAACAATGTCCATATACAGTAAAAGACAAGGGCGCTGAAAAACTAAGACAGGACAAAAACACAGAACTTATGTCTTGTCTTTATTTCCCCCAGAAATGATCTTGTTAACATGAAAAAACTAAATTATCTCGAGATAACTGCACATAAAACACATGATCCAAGGCTGGTCTTCTGTGAACTTTTCCTTATGCTGAGCTGGATTTTTGTTTTTGTCCCTCAACAGTCGTGTCATAACTTCAATCTCTACCCGTAGTAGTACAACTGATTTTTTTAGTTTTTTTGTGCTCTGATAAACATGCTTCTATTTGTAAATCACTTTTTCCTTCTTCCTCATAGATAAGCAGAACAAAACTATGTCAGTTATTAGAAGGTGTGACACAGTCATCAGACTTTCAAAACTCAAACAGGCTTCAGCATGTTGAAAGATGCCGTCTTCTGAATTCACTTTTATTTTAAAGGTTCTGCATCAACCCCCCCAATAACCAACCACTGTGACTGGTGCAGGTGAGATAAAACCAAGAGGAGAGAAATTCAAAAATCCACTTTACCTCAAGCTTTGCTTTAATAATGAATTATGGATAATGACCCCAGTTTCTTTGTTGTACAGAACTGTCATATCCCCTTAGATCTTTCTCTGTGCGGTTCCTATCAGTAAAGTGACTACTGGGGGATTGACGTCTTCATAGAGCTCCTCTGTTAGTTCACATAGAGCCTTTTTGGGGGTTGGAGGTGATAGTGTGCATAATCTTATATTATATGTTCCGTTCATGTGTGTATCATAAGCTTCTGTGGTTAGCAGAGCTCCTGGAGTTCTCCTTTGTCCCAGTGTGTCAGGCTGTATCCTGCTGAGGCCTGGGACAGACGCCTCCGGTCTCTTAGCCCGACCTAAGGTACCTTTAAGCTGCCCTGAAATGCTCCATCGAGGAAAAGGTTGATACTTACGATTATACTTAATTACTTGTTTTGGTATCGATGAGAAACTGCACAGGAATGTCTGCTCACCAGTCTTACCAGTATATTTAGTCATTAGCAATTACCAAAGAGAAACAAATGGTTTTAATAATCCATCTCATGAGAGTTTGGGCGGCACTAATAACAGCAGCATTAATTCATTCATTAATTCAACTTGTTATTCTAAAACCGCTTTGATAGAAAATTAATGACAACATACAGTAAAGATTTATATGAAGCTGTGACATGTCAGAGTGTCTTTTCATTCCATTTCAGGTTTCTTGATTGAGTCTCTCGAAAAGCTCAGAGCCGTTGTCAGGAGCTGCAAGATCAGAAACACAGTGTAATGTAAACGCTAATTTACTTACAAATATATAGATTAAAAGTATAAAAGTATAAATATAAAGATTAAAAGTAATACTTATAAGATTGAGGGCATGTGATTAAAATGAAAAGAAATGACAAATTCATTTCACTTTCAATCTCTTCTTCTAAACAGAAAAACAAACTTCTTATTGTTTATTGGGTGATAATATTAACATTTTTCTCTCTCACCTCTTTTTTTGTAAAGCAAGAATCCAGATGCAGCGATTAGGACGAGGACGAGAACAACCACTGTCACGATGATCGGGATGGTTTTCTTACTGGGCTTCTGCACTTCTGCACGCTTCTCTACAATAAAAACACACAGACACTAATAGAACAAGGCCAGCTGGTGAGAACAGCTTTGTTTTGAAATCATTTTGTAACAGCATTATTTACAGATATGAAAGTTTTTAACTAAATGTGTCCACACATTACAACACGTTACAAACTTAACAGCAAAATGTTTTACTTGGCATGAAACGGTAAAAATAAAAGTTCAAGAGATGCAAGAGGTTACCAGCAGTGGAAAGGTGGCTCAATTGTGGTTAATGATGGATGTACCACTTACATACATCTTTACCTCAGTCTTACTGAGGCCACAATGGCTCAAATATAAGGTTATATTTATTCCAATAAGTAATTTTCAGAATATTGGGCTCGTATTATATTCAAAAACAAGTTAAGTGGTAAAATGCATCAGCATTTTGTAAAGTAAACATATAAAAATTCTCATTTTCACGCCAATCTGGAAAATAGTCATTCATTTCAGTCAATGCAAATAGTCAGTGGAGAGAAGCAGGCAGCCACTGTTTCTTCAACAAATATTCATTTTCACTATTAAATGACCATTTTTAATAATATTCAAATATATTTTCAATTTTAGAATAATTGTGAGCAGTCATAGTAGGATGGAAACGGATGATCCGCTGTGGCGACCCCTAAAGAGAGCAGCTGAAAGAACTAGAAGTTTTGTTAGAGATGAATTCCAGTTTAAATGGAGGGACAACAGCTACAGTAAGGATGTGTGGTCACATTCAGCCCCACATCAATTTATTCTTACCCCAGTTGGTCCTGATCACAGCTTTGTCCAGTTTAGTGATGATGTCGTCCTTCAAACCAGAGAGCTGAAACACACAGTCGTATCTGGTCCAGTCTTCAGGTTTGACTGATGAAATGTCCAGATCAACTGTCATCTGGAAGGTTCCATCCTGGTTGGGGAGGATCTCTCCATGGTCCACGTCCTCATGAAGCTCCTCTCCATCTTTTCTCCAGAACATTGCGGCTCTGTCAGGGTAGCGTGGCAGCTGACTGGAGAGGACGGAGACGTCTGGAGGAGGGACACTGAGGGGAGATCTGGGGGAGAGAGAGAGAAAGTTAAACACTGTGCAAAAATTTGCAGTCAGTTTCATCGAAAGTGACTCTCAAGTGAGGGACACAGGACCAGCTTAGCATTCAGTGTCTAACTCAAGGACACTTCAACCCATTGGCCGGAGCAGCTGGGGATTGGACCATCAACTCTACTGTTGATGGACACTAGCATCAACCATTATCAAACATTGGCTGAAACCAAAGGCCATTAAAGTCCTTCACAACAAATGGTTTTCAACCTGATAAATTTTTAAACTTGAGCAAAAGGCCTCTCTGGTCTATAAATGTCAGACCCTCGTCTGCAGTCAACGAATCCATAAACTTGTAGAGGATCTCCTCCTCACCTCCTGCTCTACTCTTTTTCCTTTTCACTCCGTTGCTTCTGGCCACGCTCACACCCAGACTCAAGTCTCCACTCACTCTAGCCCCAGTGATGATACTCCTCACTTCTATTCAGTCGCTGCCAAATTGTTGGCCAAACTGTTAACAGTTAACTGCGTCGCCTAATCTTCAACACCCTCAAGTGACAGATCCACCCAAAGCATTTGGGCCCACGATAAGGCCCAAACTGCACCTCCTCCTATCTGTATTGGACTCTACAGAGGCCTACAAAACCTCTCACCAGAAGTGCCACAGGTGCCAGCCTACCCAACTCCAACCTCAATTCTTATATTCTCTCATAGTTGTGAGAGGCCCACCAAGTCACTTAATGGACAGCTGATATCATACATAAGCTGATGCTTCACCACTGACAGAGACACCAGGTCATCCACCTTGCGAGTCAGCTGCCGATGCCACACCCCGTTGTGCTGCGGAGTCTGCAGTCTCTGCCAAAAAATTCCAGCAATTCTGATTCTCAAGAGTCTTCTGCCTACATCCAAGCCCAAGAGACGGGCATCCCTGCCAACAGCAACACGGAAGTGAGGATTCAGCTGTTCTAGCACATGCTAAAGTCAAAGCCCAGAAATTGGCAACCCAGGTGAATACCTCAAGAGGTCCAGAGGGGGCCTATTAGATTGATGGCACTTCTTGAAGAGCCTGCTCAAGTTGATAATGACATCTCTCGTTATAGGCCTCCTATTTACTGTCCTCTGGGTCTGTCAGTATCCCTGGTTCCTGCTCTCAGACTGCCTGCCCGAAATAAACACCCTTTCAATTCAAAATATTTAGGCAGACCGTCCTTCCTTCCCTTCGTTGTTGCCAGCCCCAGCCATGCCCAGCTGCAATTCTCCACTCGAGTTTGAGTTCCCACTTCCCGAATATTTAGTTTAGCACTACAGCTATTTATACTATATATATTTATATAACATTTATTTTATCTTTGTAATTGTAGGTTTAGCTCTCCTTTCTTTGAGTGATTTTTAGTTTAGCCATGTGCCTACGAACTGTGTGGCTCTGTTCACTTCCCTTGCTTTTTTAATAAAACCACACTCCTAGTGTGTGCTAGTATTTGGGTCGACCGTTTCATACAAATCAGTGACAAAACAAGGACATTCTTGTGTCAAAGTTAATCAGAAAAACAACCTAACCAAAGTAGTCGTTTCCAGATTCACTTTGAATTTACTCCAATTTCAGATGGCCTCACTATGTTATTTATATTCACTGCACATTAGAAACTGAAATCTTTTGGGTACAACAGCACATGATGACACTACCATGAGGTCATGTGACTACCTTTTCTGTACAGAGAGCTCCTCCCATAATGCAAATACATCTGCAATCTTGGAGGGCAAAAGTTTGTGAGGAAGTTATTATCGTCATTTATTTCAGCGTAAACTCCATTCCACTTGTTTTTGAATGCAGCAGCCTTTTCTGTGTAAACCCATGCCATATTCTTCAGGTCCAGTGATATGAAATCTTCTCCGTTGTAACCAAACCGATGGTATCCAGTAAGCTCATGTGAGTCATCATCCCATTCACAGCCATAAATCTCCTGTAAAATTTGGACGCCTGCGACAGAAAGAGAGAGCCTTTGGTGAACCATCAGCCATCAGGACTGGATATCACATTTATGGTATCACACACATAACTATCACCAACACTGTACAGATGTAGAATAACATTTGGTAAATCAAAAACCAAAAGCAAAGTTTATTATTTTCAGAGAAAACTAGGTTCTTCTCTTTTCACTGATACCAACAATTCCATCCACGCCTGTTTCAATAAACACAGAGGTAGGACAAATATCAAAAAGAAGTATATGTACCTCCAGTTTGGTTAAACTGCTGTTTTAAATTCTCAATCCGGGCTTTTGAATCCTGATGGATGTAATTGCAGGCCTCCGTGTTCCACTCCAAGTGACGAGGATAATCTTTAACAAATTTTTTGGTCCAGTCCAATTTGGGTTCTGCTGCCTTACTGTCGCTGTCACAGGAACCCACTTGGGCTTCATTAACCTCCAAAACAGCCACAAACTCTGTGACGTTTTGGAGTCCAGACGATGTAGTGAAGAAATATATCAGGGAGTCTTGCACTGTAAGAAAAACCAATACTTTTAGGTAAAATAATACGTTTTAAACAAAAATTTCATATATAAACAGGAGTAATTTTTGTTGGCGCCCAAAACAGAATTTATCTTCAAATCAGTACAGGGAAAATCGTTATTTGGTTGTTTATCCTTATTTTATCCTTGAGTCATTTTCACTTCACTTTAATGTTTCCTATTTTTCCTAATAATAATTTTGTGCTAAATACACAAAATTATTGCGGTACCCTACCAGGCTAGACCCATCTGTTCGCCTTGAATTGGTAAACAATTTCAGAATTTCAGAAACTATACTCATTCTACAAATGTCATTGATCAAATATGTTTAAATTGTGTTATGTTGTTTTCATTTATATTTTAATTTTATTTGTGTTTAGATTTTAGCATTCATTGTATATATTTTAATTTGTCCTTTAATTGCACATTTTATGGTTTTAGTTCGTCAAACTTCAGCTCTTTCACAAAATAAACTGACGCCATGGCATAAATCAAATAAGTTAATGTTGCGATCACGCCAGAGAAAACAACAATGATAATGTAAACGTCAAATATGGAGATAGCGGTAGTTAGGGACAGGTGTTTTTCCTCAAACTTTCTACAAATATCTGTGCATTAATAATTTCTACCAGCGTACACAACAGACACACGAAATCAACACAGGCTACGTGAGAGGTGACATGCGGGACATTGGATGATGCAGCAAGCTGAGTAAGATCCAACTGCAGTGGTGGAGTGGTGATGACAATACTGAGAACCTATTCATATTTTACTTCATTTATTTTATGTTATAAGTTGGATGTTTTTTGTCTTGTTTGGGTTTTTACTGCCCTCGTCTTTTCTATTGACATTGTCTTCCTGTGTGTGCGTCCCTGCACTCGCCCTTTAACGTCCATCTTCGTCATCATCAACCCTGCAGGTTTTGTATTTAAGGGCTTGTGTTGAGTTTGGGGTTTCTGGTGCTTCTTCATAATCCTTTTTTTTCCTGATCTTCAGCCTTTGATACTGTCGTGAGTCTGTTCATAGTTCTAGTTTGTTAGTCGTCTTGTTTAGAGTAAGTTTCTGTTTGTAATATTAATCTCCGCTGTAAGAGTGATTTTCTGTTATAGTGTTAGTCTTCTCATTAATAATGAATTTTGTTACAGTCAAGTTTCTGCCTTTGAGATAGTGTAGTTATCTCAAATGTCTGAACCAAGTGTAAAAGTCTCAGTAGTTAAGATTTTCGTTATAGTCCAAGTTTCTTTTGAGTTTCTTTGAGCTGATATTTCTACCTCAAGAGTCTGAGTGTTACAGTCTCAGTACATAAGTTAATAGTGTTAAACCTTTTGAGTGACTTTAGTTATAGTCCAAGTCTCTGTCTTTGATTTAAAATTGTCATCTCAAGTGTTGTGCTGGGTATTATTGTATCAGTATTATGTGTGATAATTACTTAACTGTTTGTAGAAGTTCATGTGCTAATAAACCTCCTGTACTGGTGTGTCTCAGCTTCTGCATTTGGGTCCTATAGTTACAAAAAATTTGCACTGCTCCTAAAACTATATGCAAATAGAAAACCTTATTTACCTACCTAAAATTAGCAGTTTACCTTTTTTTGTTAATTTTCCTGTGGTTGTTTCATGTTTTTTTATGTTTTATAAATTAGGTGAACCACAGTATTACTCTCATAAATTAATTCTCTAAAGCCTACAAGGTCTGTAATTTAATCTTTAAAATGTGAGTTGCTTTAAAAAAGCGCTGTAAAAAAGATATTGGCCCAAGATCTCATCTTTTCATTTGATATAAGGTCTCCTATTTAGGACTGACTAAGACAAAAAAACCTTTTGACATGTACATTTTAAGATGTATTTGAAAGTTTCTTACCTGAATGAGTAACAGGAATCAAGGCGAGCCAAAAAACAAGCTCCATTGCCTTCATGCACGTTTAATGTTGTCCAGAGCAGGAGTCCTTTGAACTGAAACGAACCGTGACTGAAGGTTATTCTTCAGGTTTAATCTCTCCCTCATACCTTTGTTGTCAGTCCTCTTCCTCATTCCCTGCACTCCTGTTTTATTAGGGTGTTGTTCTAAAGAAGTCTGATGATTAAAAAAAACAAACATACATAAGTTGTCAGTCAGTGATGAATTAATTTTATCATCCACACCATCTCTTTGCCTTTAAACTTTCACTGCAGCTTTTGTCACGTTTACACCATCACCTGGAAGGTGATGAGCTAATGTAAGAGACGTCTTACAGAAGAGTGAGAAGAGGCATCACACCAGGAGGCTGCTGCGCAGCCACAAGTTTACAGCAGACGACTTATTGTTTCATTAATTAAAGATTACACCACAGTAGGTTGAGGTCCAGAGATCTGAGACTGAGGGGGTTAAAATCACAGGTGAGGCCTCTGTCTGAGGATTCCTGGTTCATCTCCCCAGTGCAAAGCTTTAAAATGTATTTTAATAAGAGGCTGCTGAACTGAACGCACTGCTGACAGTTCCTGCAGAGGATTGTGGATCTGACACCAGACTGGAAGGAGGAGGAGTTAACACAAGTTGGCATCTGAAAAATTGTTCTTATTAAGGGCTCAGAAAGCAAAACAATAATACATACATATTTTTTTTGGTGTGGTACTTTCTACAAAGTAAAGCGTACTACTATGGAAATGTGCAGTACCTCCTTTTACAAACCGTGGCTGTGCAACACGTAGTTACTAATTCAAAATTCTCCACATCCAGTGGGAATTTCCACGTGATGCAACTTTGTATGAGTGTGTTTTAATTATTAATCCACAGCGTAAAATACGTTCAGGAACATGCAGAATGTGCCATTTACTTCCAGTTCAGTGGCTTTAAATGACAAATTAAACAGAACAATTGAGGTCAGGCTCCTCATCGGGACCATCTGTTCACTGATGCATTGCTGTAAATAAAACTATTGAACGTGTGACAGGAAGGAAAATCCATTAGAACAAACTGCATCATCTTTTCTTTACGGGAGCCCAGTCGACACCAGAGAACAAACGGCAGCAACATCCAGCAACAGAAAGTAATGCTGCCTCAGCACCTGGTTCAAGTTTCATCCATCTTCTATTGGTTAATGAAAGTGTGAGGAAGAAGAGTCGGAAAATGAGACCAACTCATCGCCGCCACCTGCAGATCAGTGATAACATAAAAAACATTTTAATATAAAAAAAAGAGTTCTGTAATGTCAGTAAAGTCATTAAGAGTCATTAAGCCTCTTCTGCAGATAAAGTCCACACAGGTTAGTGACGTCTGCAACATGCCACTGAATCAAAACTTGAATATGAATCTCTGTGCACTGACACCCACAGTGATTCTAAACCACGAGGTTTGTTAAATATTAAGACTTCAGCAACACAGAAAAACATAACCTCCGTTTAAAGAGCATCTCTCCAGAATGATTGATAACCTCTACACAGGTTTAAGAACCGTTCCTCCTGTGCGTTTTCCTCCTTTACCCCTTTCATTGAACAGGACAGTGTTGTATATTTTAGGAAATGACAATAAAACCATATGTATGTATCTATGAGGTGGTGGACTAAAAGACCCAAACCTTTTCTCTTTATAATGAGGGATTTTATTGAAAATTTGATAATTAAAAAAGGACAAATCAATACATTTAAAGTGAAGTAAAATGTGCCAAAAGTGAGTGACCGTTCCTGTGGAAGCTCTGGATTCATGTTGGACCGGGACCAGGTTCTACCATCATGACTCTTCTGAGCCTTTTGAAGGAAGTTCCACTGTGTGTCCAGGCGGCTTTTCAGTCAGACGTCGTCAAACACGCGTCACTGAGGTGGTGCCGAGCTACATGAAGCTGTACAGGTGGGACATTTGGGACCGAGCTGTGGAGGAGTAAGACATAATACGGGCTGAGGAAGGTTTCGGTTTTTCTCTGCTTGATATTTCAAACAGCCACTGTTGATGTGGTGCCAGGACTTTAACCTGGGACCCGTCTAATTTCTGTAAACACTCATCTGACGTGTAACTGAGGACATAAAGTAAAATAAAGATTTACATGAAGCTCTATGGTGGGACACATGTTAAAGCCTTTTCTCATCCCTCGAGGTTTAACTTGAGCGTCTTCGATGACGTTTCTCCCCTCAGTTTCTCAAACAGCTCAGAGCCGCTGTCGTTTCTAAATCTACGTTCTAATAAGTGTCATTTCATTTAAAACTAAATATAGATTTATAGATGGATTCATTTTGCACTTTGTTCCATCCTATTAAAACCTTTAATTTCTCCACCACTTCCACACTGAACTAGTAGAGCTTAAAATTTCCACTCACCGTTCCTTTTGTAAAATATGAATCCAACTGCAACTATGAGGATGACGACGAGAACAACTGCTGTGACGACGACAGGGGTGATCCTGTTAACGGGCTCCTCTGTTGGAGTCAGAACTGCAAATAAAAGCAGATAAAGTTTAAGACAGAATCACGTCCACACGTGGACGTGTAGCTGTAAATGATGGCGGAGCAAAAAGTTTTTATTCACGAGGCGTTAAAAGGAGCAACTTCAGGAAGTGCCAGTGTCTGATGTGGGCTGAGAGCGTGTGGGACGGACTTAGAGCTGAAGGACAAATGTCATTAATAGTGTGTGTCTACAAAAACACATGAAAGCCTTGGATTGGAAAGAGCAACAGAATTTATTGAAACGATCACTGGAATCGGAATAAAATCTGCTTTTGGCCGTGACAGTGTGGCTCATGTTTTGTGTTTCTGACTCTTACCCCAGTTGGTCCTGATCACAGTTTTGTCCAGTTTGATCATTGTTTTGTTCTCAGCACCAGAGAGCTGAAACACACAGTCGTATCTGGTCCAGTCTTCAGGTTTGACTGATGAAATGTCCAGATAAACTGTCATCTGGAAGGTTCCATCCTGGTTGGGGAGGATCTCTCCATGGTCCACGTCCTCATGAAGCTCCTCTCCAT
This sequence comes from Channa striata, assembly GCA_033026295.1. Taxonomy (NCBI): domain Eukaryota; kingdom Metazoa; phylum Chordata; class Actinopteri; order Anabantiformes; family Channidae; genus Channa; species Channa striata. The sequence continues at coordinate 89,182 of JAUPFM010000116.1, forward strand.
CTTTGCTCCAGAACATTGTGGCTCTGTCAGGGTAGAAACCTGTAGCGTGGCAGCTGACTGGAGAGGACGGAGACGTCTGGAGGAGAGACACTGAGGGACGGACTGGAGGAGAAAGTGAAACTTTTTAGTTGTTAACACCAACACTACAACAGAAACTGCATGAGCAGCAGCATGAATTCAGAACGGTTCGTCGTGTTCTGTCCAGCTGTCTGTGCCTGTTCCACACTCAATAATCGAAATGCTTCAGCACCACTAACCAAGTGGAAATAACAGAAATTCTGGTTTGATTGATGGATGAGCTTTGACCTGGAAATTTTGGATTACAGCACCAATGGCCGTGCAGTCCAATGAGCCTGGGACACAGGAGGCAACAAAAACTCATAACTTCCTTTCAGAAGTAGGTAAAAGAACAAGTAGTAAAAGTAAAAGAACGAAACGAAATGTGAAATATTACGATGTCTCTACTTGGAGCTTAAAAAAAACTCTTGGAGGAACCTTCAGTTCAGATTATGTCATGTTGTTGCTCATGGTCAACGAACTTTTACAGAGCTCCTCCAGATGACATCATCTCAACTTATGATGAAACACTCCTCTGGGTGATGTCATCTGGAGGAGTTATTCAGCTGAAAGCTGAGATTCTAATACAGGGAAGTTAAAAACCATTAATGTAATTTCTAAACTAAAGCCACAGAAAGTAAAAAACTGTTGAAGTTTCCCTTTAAAAATGTACAAAACTACATCTCCACACCCGTGTCATAGGTGCAGGTCTACTTTCGTTCACACTCACAGTAAACTACTGTAAGTGCACGTCATTACAGTGCGAGGTCATGTGACTACCTTTTCTCTGCAGAGCGCTCAGCCCGTGTCTCAAGTACTGCTGCAACCGCTGAGGGCAAACGTTTGTGAGGAATCTCCTCAAGTCTTCTTTGAAACCAAAGTACTTTTCCCAATTCCTTTTGTAGCTGGTGGCCAGCTCTGTGTAAACCCACGATGCCGTGTCGAGGTCAAACCGGATGAAGTCTTCGCCGTCATAAGCGAACTGTTGGTGAGCAGAAGTTTTTGCGCCCTGATCCCATTTACAGCCGTACATCTCCTGTAAAACGTGAACACCTGTTCGAGGGGAGGCAGTTTGGTCAATCATGTGACAGATTCACATTTTTACCTAAACTTATCAATACAAAAAAAAGGATTAAAAAAGTCAACCTACCTTCCGTTTTCATAAAGTGCTTGTTCAAGTCGTCAATCAGAGCTTTGGACAGGGGAACGCTGAGCTTGCAGGCCTGGCTGTAGCTCTGCAGGTGCTGAGGATCCTTGTCCGCAAACTCTTTGGCCCAGTCCTGTTTGGTCACTGCTGTTGTGTTGTTGCTGTCACAGTAACCAACCGCAACGCCGTCGACCACTGCGACGGCCAAAAACGGCGGGAAGGTTTCGAGTCCAGAGGACGTGGTTACGTAATAAGTCAGGAGTGTTCTGCAGTGGGACAAAAACTCACATAAAACTTTATAAGCAGTAGTTTTAGGAGAATAAGACTTTCAGTTCCTGTTTAATCAAATAATTTTACTGGTTTAACTGACAAGATTAAAGTGGGTCAGTGGGTGTAAATGACCTTTAACAGCATCGTCCTGTGAGGAAAAGCAATAAGGTATTATGGGTTTCATTAAAAAATACAGTAAAAATATAGTCAAAACATTTGAAATTACCTACGTTTAAGTTAACAATTACCTCATGATCTGAACTAAATTGGAGCTTTTTATTAAATCACTGTTCTTGAAAACAGACATGTATAATAAGTGCATCTTTTATAATTTACATTTCACAAAAATCAGCCATTTGGTTTTATACTAGAACTTAATTTACACCATGTATCGCAGACATACCTGTGGATGTTGTCTGGGTTGAAGCAAAGGATGCAGGACAGGTGAACACATCAGAGCCACAGGTGATTCCAATGTTCAGCGAGACACTGAAGACTGAGACACAGTGGACAATGATCCCAGAAAGTTCAGGTGAGTAATCTGGAGAACCAGAAAACCAGGGTTTTGGGAATTCTCAGAAAAGCCGAAAGGTTTCACTGATGGAGCAGGACCCTTCTAATAACGAGTCCCCAACGATCAGCATCAGTCTCACCTTTCTTCTCAAGGAGTCCAGACTGCCAACGAGTCCAATGACAGAACCAGCGGCAGAAACTGAGGGAGAAGCAACGCACAGCATCATTAAAACACACTGATAAAAACTCTTAAGCTCCTTTTACGACAGGAACCTCCTTTACGTAAAGTTTTGACTGTGTCGAGGCAAATGTGAAACAAAGTAAAACATCCGCAGGATTATATGTTGAAGGGTTCAACAGCAATTAAAGAAGCAAGTACAGACACTGGCAGAGCATCGAATCACAACTTTATTTATACGGCACTTTTAGTGCAGATTAGTGTGATTTAAAGTTGACAAGAAAAACCGACAAATCTGTGACAACGACGAGACAGACGCAAGTAACGAGCAACTTAACAGTCCGAAGTACGAGTCCTGTCAACCGGACTTCTTTCTTTCATACACCATGTTGCTCTTTTGTTCAGGTCTTCTGTCTTTCAGGTGGTTCAGTCTCTGACACTCCGGCCTTGTGGGGAATCACCGGGTCTTTTTCTTTGACTCCGAGTCTGTCCGTTGTCCTTCCGCTGGATCTGGACGCCATCTTGTCTAAGGACCACTCAGGATAATCGAAGGCATTGAGAGCCGTCCTCAGATGACGGTCTTCATTTTTTAGTGAAATGTTTCTAACAAAGAAGTCCAATGTAAAATGTAATCTTCAGTTTATTAAACCCGAACGACCGAGACTCTTGACCAGCACTTGGGTCCTCAGCATCCACAGATACACAACAAGTCGGTAACTTCAGCTTAGCTGCTTTTCAGCACAGACAGGTGAGCAGCTTCAGCAGATTCTCAGGATTTACAGGTAAGTTTTCCTTCGGCACAAAGTTCACAGGTCTCAACGAAACACGAGCACGTGGAGACTTTACAACAATTTTGGAGTTTGTACAGGAAGCAGCGCAGACTGTAGCAGCCAGGTGGATGTGGAGGAACTTACTGACCAGCAGCAGATAAAAGAAGTCCGAGCAGGAAATACATTATCACGGGAGAAGACGAAGAGGGAGTCCAGGAAGCAAACTACAAAACCAAAAAATTACAACGCAAACAAGCCAAGTATGAACCTGTGTGAGCAGTTGACTTCAGTTAATTTGACAATGTGACAAACTCTGATTGTGTCCAGGTTGGTGGTTTATATACGGACACTGATACAGGAAATGGGCTGCAGGTGGAGGGAAAAGTAGAACAAAGGGACTGGGAGGAGCAGGTGACCAGGCAGGCCTAAATGAGGAGAATGACTGGGCAGGAGAAAAATAAGGACAGATAAGAGACAATGGACAGAACTGGGACAACTCTCCTGCACGTGTGAACTTTTGTCTGTGACAGAATAATTTGGTTTCAGACTGAATCCGTGAATTTTAAATGACATCGACCTGGGCGGCAGTAGCTCAGCTGGCAAGTCTCAGCAGCAGGGACAAGAGGACTGGACACTGGACACACTGATCCAATCCGGGTGTAAGAAGCTCAGAAAGGCAGGAACACACAAAAGTCGATCAGTAGTAGTTTCATCCTTAGCACATCATCATTTATTATTTGATGATACAAACAGGTGACAGCTTAGAGGAAAGACCCTGACTGATGGACCCCTGCACTGAGGGGCTGTGGGGGTTCGGTTTTTCCATGTGGGCAGGGTTTGGGACTAGCTGTCCCCTTAGAGCGAGGTCACATCCCATGTTAGACACTGAAGATCTCATGCAACCGGTCACAATCTGGCAACTAAGCAGGACAGAAGGACAAGTGGACAAACTGAGCACAATTAAAATTAAAAACGGATTATTTTCGGTCAAACCTTAAGATCAGTTTTCCCTTATGAAAATAACCAAAGCAAAACAAAAAAGAACAGTTTGTTTGTCTCACATTCATAACTGGAAGTGCTTTTGATGTAATTTAAAGAATAAGACACTCGTCACCCTGCAATAAAAAATACTAAATTACCACAATGTGTACACACACACACTGATACACACACACAATTTTATTGTGTTAGTGTTAAAATTCTGAAGCCATAAAGAGCCGTGCATGCGATGGTCGTTATTGCACGAGGGGGCTGTGGTCAGAGACAGAGGGTTGCACAGGTTGTAACACCAGTACCGAGGCTCTTACCATCCACTTACACGATGGAATTTATTTGTTCCACCATTAAACCAAAGCTCTAATAAGTCACGATGATGAAAAGCAGCTTTGCAAGAAAGTTATAAATTTATTTTGTTTTCAAAGTTTATTTAGTATGAAGAAATACAAACTTTTGTACAGGATCACAATAAAACCATGTTCAACATCTCGTTGTTAACGGGTTAAACAAAAGGTGCAAATCTCCCGCCTCCATCACTTTGTAATTCAATAAGAACAATTTTATTATTTCACAAGAAAAACAACAAAAACTAAAACGGAAACTCAACAGAGAGAATAAAATGCATAGTGAAAATGTATATTTTGAAAAACCAACCCATGTAGGACTGTACACCAATCAGCCACAACATTAATACCATTTTGCAGCGCTAACGCAGAGTTTGACGTTCTTTCCAGAAAGACTCAAAATTTGAATTTGTGAAGTAAGTTATTAAAGATTTGTCCACCTGAAATTTTAAAAGTTCTTTGATTAAGCTTTTTGAAGGTTCTGGGATTTTTTTTATGAACTGACACTTTGAAAAGACAGAATAGTCACAAAACTCATAATAAAAACTTCATTTCCAGAAACAAACATGTTTTATAAAATTACTGCCTGAAAATTTGAGTTAAATATTAATTTTATAACAAAAAATATACAATTACTGCCCAGTTGGAGCCCAGACCTCCTCCCACTGGAGATATTTCCTGTTCATAACTTAGGGCGCTGGGCTTGTTTATTACTTAGATCATATTTATGGCCAGTAAAGCAGAAAACCACGTCAATAAAACTCCTCGCACACTTACAGCTGTTACAGATGTGAACGTTTGAGGTTATAGGTCGTGCTACACGACGTTACCGGGCGTTCATCAATCAGGCTTCTGGATTCAGTTGTTCAGAGAGTTCTGAGCCTTTTTCAGGAGCTGTGAAGTCAGTTAGACAATATCAGTACGATAAGATGTGACGTAGACTAAAGATCGTGTCAGACAAAATCTAATTATACTTACGGGGCCGAAAGCGTTTGGCTAAAATATAATAGAAGAAAATTATTTCGTCACAGTCAAAAAATAACATAATCCTCACATTCCCTCTGATTTTTTTAAAGTCTTGAACTGTGTATTTTATGGCATATTTATACTTAACTGAATCAGTCTGAGCTCCTTAATTCTCTCACCTTTCTTTTTTTTGTAAACGATAAATCCAACTACAGCAAATATGATGACAGCTACAACGGCCACAGTAGCAACGATGATGATGGATTTATCTGGTCAAAAAGAGAAAACACAAAATGGTGCGTCCATCTGTTTAACTCACATACAGCACTTTAACCACTTTATGAAATATAAAAATATAACGTCTTTTGTTAAAGGTGAACAGTTATAATGCAGACGGTGGATTTTCTAATGAAAAAAAAATCTGAATATCTCATGACCTCATGAGGGTCATAAAACGTGACCAGTTATCACTAAAACAATGAGACACTTCTGTTTAATTTGTTTAATTAATTATTAACAATTTCTCACCTTTATTATGTCTAATTCCTTTTTTTCCCCAGTTGGTCCTGATCACTCGTTTCTCCAGTTTAGTGATGATGTCGTCCTTCACACCATAGAGCTGAAACACACAGTCGTATCTGGTCCAGTCTTCAGGTTTGACTGATGAAATGTTCAGATCAACTGTCATCTGGAAGGTTCCATCCTGGTTGGGGAGGATCTCTCCATGGTCCACGTCCTCATGAAGCTCCTCTCCATCTTTGCTCCAGAACATTGTGGCTCTGTCAGGGTAGAAACCTGTAGCGTGGCAGCTGACTGGAGAGGACGGAGACGTCTGGAGGAGGGACACTGAGGGACGGACTGGAAAGACGCATTTAATCACTGATTGATCAATGCTGATTCAAAGGTTCGGTCGTGTTTCAGGCATCAGGTCATGTGACTCCACCTGTTCTCTGCAGAAACTCGCTCGCATACTTCAAATACATCTGCAGCCACGTAGGACAAACATTGGTGAGGAAGGTCTTCCAAAACCCGTTGTTGGCCTCATTTCTGTCCCACTCCTCTTTGGTGATCTCCGCCTGCGGGTTTGCAGCGATCCACGTCTCCGTGTGCCAGTCAAACGTCAGGAAGTCTTCTCCGTTATAACCGTACTGTTTAATACCATCCACCTCTTCAGTCTCGTTGTCCCATTCGCAGCCCAGAACCTGCTGGGTAACGTGAACACCTGAGAGAGACACGGGGACAGACCCCGGCATGGTCAGCTGAAATCTGGGTTTTAACTGCACCCGAAGATGAAAAATAAAATGCACTTGTTTTGTGTTTCTCATTTATGAACTTTGACTTAAACTAAAAAGCTTAGACAGACCCTCCTCCTCCTATGTTCTGAACAAACCGCAAAGTTGAGGATCAGCGGCAGATGTCAACACTTTTTGCAGGGGGTGACCAGATTTTAGTCCGCGAAGCCTTTGCCCCCTTATCCACCCTCTCGAACTGCCCCTGCTGAGTTGAGCATAAAAAAAAAGTTTCCACATTCTGTGTTTCCTTGCTGGGCTGCAGAGGAGGACTCGTTTCCATCCATCCATCCCTAAAAATGAACTGCTTTTCAAAAAGGAGCCATCTTGTACTGTACATTAGACTTTGGAACACACTTATGCAGTGAACATGACGTAAAATGTCAATAATGTTTCACTGTTCTGTTTCTGAATCCTTAAAAAAAAACAATATGGAGGCGAACAAACTGCAGATCTTTACAGTTCATGTTAAGACTCTAGGGTCCATGTTCTTGCACAGCTGCAATCCTGCATTTGAAGCATTATGATATTTTTTCACACCTCAAAACACATGTGTTTTATGTGCGAGTCCCCATAAATTGCACACTGTTGACGTCTGAAGTTCACCCGTGCAGTTTTTCTCGCTCCCAGCTCCTACTGGCACATGGGGAAAACAAAGCGTCAGTAACTTACCTCCAGTTTGGCTCGAGTTCTGCTTGAAACTCTCCGTCTCCCCCTTTAGCAGCTGCTCGTAGCGCATGCTGTCCAGAGCGATCCTCTCCCAGTGCTGGGGATCGTCCTGCATTAATCTTCTCACCCAGTCGTGTCTGGCCTGGGGGGTTTTCATGCTGCTGTCGTAGTAAGCCATCCTAACTCCCTCAAAGTCTGCCACGATCATGAAATCGGGGACGTTTGGGGCTCCAGAGGAAATCATGAGGTAAAACGTCATGGTGTGTTTCACTGCAGGAGAAACACGACACACTTATAACAGGAAGCGGTGGTTTCCATGAGATAGTTTGTGCACTCTGCATGAAATCCAATTTGTGTATTGTGGCATTGGATTAAATCTCAGAAAATTTCTTAATCTCACCTGCAGATGCAGCCTGACAGAGGAGGAGCAGTGTCACTGGCGTCGTCATCTTGTTTTGACGGACTGAGCCGAGCTGAAAGACTGAGCAGCTTTTTGTTCAGACGTAAGACGTTTCCTGGTTGTGTTACATTCTCTGAGTGTTTGAGGCGGGCTCACCTGTGAGCCAGTCTGCAAATCACCTCCGCCGCGGTGACTGTTATCACACGCTGATTTAATGAACTCCACCGTCTTTCCAAAGCACATCTTCAGCATAAACCTGCTTTTGGCTGTTTCCACCAAGGTGCTTGGCCTCAGCTTGTCTGGTACTAAGGTCCAAAACACAGCAGGTCATGGAACAGGCTGCACATGAGGCCGTGTCTCACCTGCAGCAGTGAACTTTATGTAACTGTAACACGTGAATAAAAATGTGGTGTGAACCAGGGCGTTTGACGTTGTGGCAACAAATGCAAATCTAACTTCCTGCTAAATTTGATGTAATAGATAAAAGCTTCCACAAAGTGACTCTCTCTCATTGATGTTATGAACGGAGAAGCCTGATTGGTTTTCACTAAGTGAAAATACATGCTACAGTGAAATCTGTATTATAACCTGTGTCCCCTGGTGAACTACAGCTGAGTGTCACATTCAAGAACATAAATGATGCATAAACTTGAACCAGGAGAGTTCTGTATCCCCGTCTGACGCTCTACCCACTAATCCACCACGGGCAGAATCACATAAACTCTCACGCTGATACACGTGTATAATAGTGCATCAGACGTCTAGGACTTCAGTTAAACTGTTTTTGGGAAATTGCATGAGTTTAAATCATAACTTCATAAACTACATTTGACCATTGTTTTTTTTTTTTTATTATGTCAGTCTCTCTTCAATCAGCAGGTGAAGTCATCATTAATCGAATGTCACACAGATAAAAAGATCAAAACTGATTCCATCCTTTTACACATACAGAGGAGGAGCTTCTTACAATTCCTCATGTTTAATAATAGTGTCATTGGACTTGGCTAATTCCTGCTTTTGAAAAACTGTTGGTGCCTGGTGCTCAGGTTAAAAACCTGCTTTCATTGTTGGCTCACGGTCAAAATGTCGACCCTGAAACCTGAACCATCAGACGTCAGAAGACAGAAAGTCACTGATCTCGTTTATGATACTGTGAGCGGAAACTCTGTAATGGCAACAGAATTTTAACTGCAATACAATACAATTATTAATTAAAAACAGGTAATAAATACGTCGAGTGACTGCAAGAAGTGCAGAAAGACGTGAGGAATAAACTAAAGGCAACGGCAGAAGAAAGTGAACACACACACAAACACACACAAACTTCTTTGACATTTTAAGACTTTGCTCTTTCCCAACAGAGACAAGCAGGTTGGTAATAGAACCCACATAAATATAAAAAACTAAACTACAACATATTTTATTAAAGTGCCCCACAAAATGATTTTTCATTGTTCTCCTTATACTTTCACAGGACAGTGAAGTGATTTTAAAGTTCTGGTTTGTTTGTACTTCAGTCACTCGGTCTTTACATCATAGTCTCGATGGAAAATAAAATAAACCTGTTTCTATTTATAAGTCACATTTTCCTTCCTCATATTAAAGAGTCGGATTCACATGATTAGAAAATTTGGCAGCAAATCAACATCTGGCTGCAGAGTTTGTTGTCTTCCCGTTAAGGTCGGACACGTTTGGTGCAGACAAAGACGTGCAGCGACTCAGACTCTCGTGGAGTGAAACGTGATTCTGCTGCAGCTTTAACCCTGTATCTGACCTTCACCTGAACTGCGGTTCAAACCCTGGTACATGGCTACGAACTGAACCCCAGTTCCCTTCGACATAGGCGTTTGGTAAAAGGTCGACGCAAAACCTTCTTTCCTTCTTGGATAAAAGTCAAGTATGTTGAAAACTAAAGTCTCACTGACACGTCTTCTACCTTTTTTGTGATACTAACAGACACAAACAAAGTGCTGAGAAGTTTCCCTGACGTCCAGTGGTGCAGACTGAGCCACAAACGTCTGCATTATAATTAACAGTTGAGAATAACTGTGGAGCTCTTCCTCTATGATTTTAACAATTAGTCCTAAAACTAAAAACCTCCGTCTGCATCAAACAGCTGATGTTCAATGAAACATCGGAAGGTAAAACAACCAACGACACAAAGATTTTTCTTCGTTTATTTACTTATCAAAAATAAAAGTCTGTCAGAAAGTTTATAAAGCAGCACTGTGTTCATAATCACTCCCCTATGACATCGGCATTATCAGCATAGATTCCATTTTCAAACACTTCCACGTTCCACATGAACAAAGTGTTGACCACAAACCGCACTGAGAATAAAAAGAACAAACCTATTGTAGACGAGAAGGCTGAAAGAAATGAAATATCATGAAATGCATGAATATCATGAAATATTCAGGCTGCTAGGTTTTTTTTCTTAATAATCTGTGGGATCATCTGATAAAAAAAAGAAACGGCACCAGGAGTTTTTGAAGCTGCATAAAGAATAAACTGGACAAATAATGAGTTTGATATGTACAAAAATAAAGTAGGTTTCTTATTTACAGCTTTATGAGTGTGCACTGAATCTTCTCTGTGAGCTCCTATTCTCTCTGTTTTCTTTTATAAAAGAAGGTAAATTCTGCTCATATCTTTGCAAACTGATCTCACAGACGCCAGCATCCAATCAGAATCTCAGATCATAGGACAAATATGTCTTCTCTGATCCAAATGTGCAGACAGAGACAAAGTATGTTTCCATCCACTGAATCCCAGACTGTTATAAACTCTATGGGGAATCTTCCCCCTCTGTCCATATTCTTAGTTTGGAAATGTGTTATCAAAAATTATGCTCCACAATTAACCAAAAATTTTAATATTGTTGTGTATTAATATTGTAATGTTTTATGTCTGTCTGATCAAAGGCCTGTCATCACGTTCAGGTCCCAGTAAAAAAAGACGTAATTAGCCTCAACATCTGGTAAAATTAAATTACAAATTAATTTCCCCCCTTACATCTAAATTCTATTATTATTATTTTTTTGGTCCCAGCACATGGTCATATATTTACATAAAGGAGAATTATTACTGCTCCTTCTTCGGCGATGATGTTTATCATCTTCTTCTATTCTTTACTGGTTCCTGTCAAGACAATCGCAGACAGTAAATGTGAAGCAGTGGCCGAGTTAGTGTCGTCATCATCACTGGACGATACTTACTG